>JAGDQP010015833.1:0-21483 GCA_022664845.1 Lepisma saccharinum | reverse complement strand
AGGTTCGGCCGTGATGTGCAGTGTGTTCAGGTAGGGGGTTATGAGGAAGTTGTGATTTGAAGCAGTAGCGATGGCTATTAATGGAGATGGTGCAATGTTCGAAGGTGAGATTGGGATATAAAAATTAAGACGAATTTTGCAGCTTCTTTTATTGCACTTACCAGGTTTGTGAAGGGGGGACTGAATGGATTTATTTCTGGTCATAATCTTGTTGAGATTCAGGGTGTGCTAGTTTGAGGAACTTTGGAGGACCTGAAGGCTAGTACGGAACTGACCAGAGAGAACGTTCGGAAATGTAAAGTGCATTTCTTTTCGTAAGGTACCGGTAGTAAATGCATTTAGAATATCAGAAAAGGAATCCTTGCTTTTTCGAGAACAGGCAAAGGTGAAAGTAGAATACAATTTACTGCTTGTACTCAAAACAATAATGATATTTACTCTAATATTTTGGTTTCTTGTCAGGGAATTACTTTTTGTGAAACGTTTTGTAGCACTAAGAACATGAAGTTCCTGTAGATAATATTTAAATGCAAATAGTATTGAAGTTATACACGAAAGCCTCAAAGAAACGCTTATTGTTATTCTTCTTTGACGGAAATGCTTGTAAGCTAGTCATTGCATTGGAAGCGTCGACGCTAGCGCCATCTCACGTTGCACTCCGAAATATAAGGTTTCCAGAGTTCCTGCCTAAATACCTATCCTATTGTGTATTGAACAATGTCATAACCACCCAATTTCAATATTAAGTCCACTAATAAGGGATAATGAAAAAAAAAAATGTTTCATTGTCTTCGACAACAACTATTATCAGAAACTTTGAATGAAGGACAAAGAATCGTTAGTGGTACTTAATTCTTGGAGACTGTTACTTGACTGTTTCAGGATGTGTTGCCAACAAAACAAATCTTGCAATATTGAAAACATTTCGCAAAAGTGCACTGGATATATTTATCCTGTGGAAGCTGTTTGGTTTCCGACCGTTGAAAGACTATACAAAGATGCTCTCTACCCAGATCAAAATGAAATAAGCTAGTCACACTTTAATTTACACAAGCCAAACAATATTATCAAGCTTATGTCAATTCTACACAAATCATTTCAGTTCGAATTGATATTTGGGACTCTGGCAGTATCTCTTTTATAGACCTGGCATTAGTTCCGCTGACTATATGCCTTTTGTTTATGCAGTTAAGTTTGCATTTCGTATTGAACTGAGTGCGTTTGTTGTTTGTATTCACATTTACGTCATTAATGAGCTAGTAATGTCATTCTGGGATTGGATTGATTGCGTGCGCACATTGTGAATTACCTGCAACGATTTTATATTCTTGGTGCTGCGAAACGTTTTGTTCAAAGCATTTTCTTGACGAAGAACCAAAATACTAGAATAAATATCATTATTGTTTGGAGTACAAGAAGTACATTGTGTTCTCTCACCATTTTCAGTGGGTATATCTTTGTCTGTTTTCTAGAAAGCAAGGATTTCTTCTCTGATATCTGAGGTGCGTTAACTATTTCACGAGATATATTGCAAACATTTTTCATTTCGGAGTGCCCACTCGGGTACATCCCTGGAAAGTAAGAAGATTGGGAGCGGAGGGAGCTTCACGGGAAGACCAGTTGGAGTTTTCGTTGATCCCTGGCACCGTCTAATTACCTACGAATGAGGTGACGGCATATCCGATGTCGCAGGTGAGAGCTAAGGAACATACTGAAATAATTTTAAAGAAGGTCGTCAGATCCGGCTACCACAGACAACACGAACGTATGGGAGAGGGGGTTTGGTATGGTATGGATTAATGAAATGGAGATATATTGCATACTGTTGGCAGGCTTGATGCGAAAGCCAGTCTCAAGTCGGTTGTTTTAAGTCATGTTTTGGTACATGTAGGAAATTTATGTGTACCCTGGTGAAGGAAGAAGTTAATTTGATGGGAAAGGTGCAGTTAAAGTTTTTCAGTATTAGTGCCAATGACTCATGTTAGTGGGTACAGATTAAGATTCATATAGTGCGTTCCATAACTCCATTTTCCTTTTGGTTTCCGAAGCTTAGCTTAAAAAGAATCAATGTTATTCGCTGAAAGTTTGCAAGCAGGCAGATATGTAAAAATATAAATAAGGCTGATTTTATAAATATTTGACACATATTTCGTTCTATCTCGTAGAGAAAACTATGAAAGTGATATTTTTCTTATGAGGAATTAATGTTCAAATGTTCTCAGACGGATAAGGTTATGAAATGAACCAATTTATGCTGCAAGCAATTTATTACTAGAATTTCCTCACCCTGGGACTCGAAAAGATTCAATACACGACACTCTAACACTAGGAGATACTCCTCAACCGTTTTCGTCGTTTCAGTAGTAGATTCTGTTGTTTGGTATGAATTTCCGAGAAGCTAGTAAATGGCATATTTACGTTGGATTGACGGGTTTCCCCTATAGTGTGTCAGTCTCTCTCTCTCTCTCTCTCGCTCTCGTGGAGTACGGGAAATCTAGTATAAATTACTTCCAGCAATATGTATTTAATCTCAGAGCTTTTTCTGACTGTAAGAATTTTAACATTGATTTCCCATAAGAAAACAATATCACTTTTGTAGTTTTCGCTACGAATAACGATGAAGCGTTTGTGGAATATCTGTGTACTTAGACTTATTAAATTTTTACATATCTCCCTCATGTGCTTGTAAAATGTAAGCCAATAAACATAGGTTCTTTCTACTCTAAAATTGGAAAGCAAATAGGGACAGAAGTTATGGAACGCACTGTACATATAAATGTGTATGTATACAATGTAAATGTGTATGTTTATATGTAAATGTGTAGGAATAGGCCAAAGAATCAATTTAAAACTTTATATATGAATAGACGGGAAAGGAATTGTACTGTTTTTATTATCATTATTATTCATTGTACCCTGCTCAATTTTCAACACATAATACTTACCGAAATCCACCTCATATCTGTACTTGCGCATGAGCAGAATGTCATCAGTTGTATTTGTGGTGATGTCCGCCATTTTATTTTTCTGCCTACTCGTGTGTTCAGTGAACTGTTTTTCTGCTATCTACTGATGATGGCTTAAAAGCCATAATATACTGTATATAGTGAACTATATTTATTAAATGTGAATTTGTGCACGTGAATTCCCGTAGGATACAACGTAAGTACAATTCCTTTCCTGGTTTTTTATAATTAACCTATAATATAAATGTCAAATCCATCGTGTACGACAACAGTCCCTGACTTGCTTACGTTACATGAACGTATTTAAGCGGCGCTCATCCACATTAAAAATATTCTCAGAAATATAGCCCGTGTGAGGTACTCCATGCAACGTCCTCGGAGACTCCAAAACAATGGCAGCTACTTAAAACATCTGTTAAAGTGCCACGTGTGCAGTGATACCGTAGTATATACAATTACATGATACCAGCCAGCACTGTCTCTGTGTTTTATTTTCACATAGTAATACGTAGTCTGCTGATATTCATTGTCATTCAAGTTGAGAGCTATCTAACGGGGAAACTACCAACTTCTGACCACAGTATCACCTCCCAATAGTTTCCACTTATTTTGGGGACACACTCGACGTATATATGTTCCCTGAGTGTGTAATAAAAGAAGGTAGAAGAAATGTTATTTACATAGGAAAGACATACATTTATAGGTGTAAAAATACTTCCTATCAAAAATGGTTCTAGCTTTCTCAAATGAGGCATGGCCAGTGGTCACGTAAAAGAATACGAAAAGGTGAATGAGAGGAACGGTTCCGTAATCACTTTCAGAAATTATGGACTATGTAGATTGTGTGTGCTGTTTGCTGCAGATAATTTTTTTAACAATTATGCATATCATTTTATACTTATTCCTCATTATCTTGTATACTTAAGTAGCAGCCTTCGTCAGTGGAAAAGCTTCCTGTAATTTATTTATGTTATTACTGTTTCGTGTTGATAGTAGACCCAATGTTTGTTACCACTCAACGAATTATAACCATGAGAAAATAAGCTTTCGCTGTTTTAAACTTGTAACAGCGTTTTCGGAGTATTTAAACAGTAGACAGAGTGTGTGAAGTAGAAAAAGGGGGTAAAAATTGTACATAGTAAAGTAAAAGTTAAAGAGAATACACAAAGGGAATACGCTTGTGCTTTAAAAATAATATTGTTAGATGAAAAAGTAGGTTACAACAAGGAGCGTTATGTTGAAATTTGTAAGCTATAAGTCGAAGATGAAGGTGTTGAAGAAGAAAGGGAAACTGGCAGACTAAGGTATTTTCATATAGACAAAAGATTTGTGCAAGACCTCATTACAATTTTAAAAAGATACTAAAAAAGTTCGGGACATGCAACTCATGGACCGAGAATGGTAAAGTTGTAGTAAGCCGAACGACAAACAGCATTAATGCAATAGACGCGAACATGTAGCTTTTACATGATTTAGGAGTTCTCGATAAATAACAATTACAAATTATGTACTCCCCGAGTGATACAACCTTTAGCTATTTATAGACACAAAACTAAATATACACTTTTCTGGTAAATATTTGTCCGTGTGAAGATTAACGTAGAATTAGTAATTGAGGGATTTTGCTCAGCCAAATGAAATTTTCGTTACTATTTAAATCCAGGACAATTCCGGACGTATGACAAACCTTATTTCGGTGTATTTAATACTTGAGGCCTTGTATTGTTTGAAACTATTGATTAAAAGTATCTCCTTTTATTATCTGAGAAAGAAGATATGTTCAGTAGTTTAATGATCAATAATTAAGTTCCGTGTTGAATCTGGATTTTATTGCGCATTTTAATTCTGTTTTTATTGTCTTTTTTCAGTTGATTCAACATTTGCAGTAAACAGTGCAGTTCAACAAGAACTTATATTTGTTTCTGAACATCCTAAGTTGAGCAACGTAAGGGTAATAGATAATATAAAGGCTTTCAAAGAAAAGACTTTCATTTACCCAAATATGCATTAAAATAAGCAGTTATGGTAATAGTTTTCCGCACATGAGCCATCGAAAATTGTAATGGCAAAACGATCCTCCTTATATTTCCCCTGAACCTACGAAGTGGAGTAGATCAAATTACAAATTACCAATGAAGAAGATTTAGTTATATGTGTGTATTGGAGCTTTCACAGTGTATTGGTGTAGGATAGGAGTGTAAATGTACAAGCTTCATTTTAATAATTCTCTAGTTTCCATTTAAAGATTGTTCCCATCATATAAAAACATGTAAAAACTGGTCATTGTGTAAGTCCAATTATGATTGTGATTATATTTTGTAGACTTTATTTTTTTTAAATTCTTTTTCTGAGTTTCATACATTTACGTTTGCTATTAAATATTTTGCTATTTGAAGTGTTTCATTTCTGTGTTATGCCTAAAATCCTTTATACTCTTTTTTTCTAGGAGAAACTTGATTCTGGTACATGAAAGTAAAAGTCGACTGAATTGTTTTGACAAGTAATCTATTTCGTCATATTTTCTTGAAATAGTAACCCAAAATTTGTAATTATGGAAGCGTTGATTCACATTTTCTTTCAATGTACATTTGTGAAATTGAAGTTAAGTTTGATGCAATTATATAATAACGTCAATAAAGAACCACAGTAAGGTTTCTGGTTGGTTACGCATTGCAGAAACAACTGTCCATTCCACAGTTTATAAAATATATATTACGAATGTTTTTTTTCCTTTACACGTTGATGTCAAAGTCAAAATAGAGATGGTCTGAACTAGAGTTGCCTAAGGCCTTAAATAAAATTCAAACTCAGAATAAAGAATCAATATATTATATTAAGGAGTGTAGCATTTACAACACATATAGTATATATTTACCACATATAATGTAGGATTGTTTGAAATTGGAATACTGTATTATACTTGTACATTGCCTTTTTTTCAAGTAACTTGCCAGTATTTAGTCCATAAATCGTTACTGCACTAGCATGTTACTCGAAAAAACACAGATATGTTATACGGTGTTTAAATTTTAGTTATTTATACGTTAACTTCATTATGTATACATATGATCAGGTGTTTCACAGTGTTTCAATTTCAGGAATTTCATACGTTGCTTGTGTTACATATACCTATTATCAGGTGTTATGAGAAGGAAAGGCTCACTGAACTCGGTACCCTAAAATAAGGACGATATGAATTGTGTTTTCACAGTTCTTCTACCAGTGCACACTACTTCTGGTAGATTGGGAAAGTTTTTCAAGAAACAAATAGTGGTTTTCCGTTACGGAAGTTTTTTAACAAAATACTACAAGTGTAGATGTCTTTTCATACAAAAATTCTTTATATAAAAAAAAAAAGGAATGGTACAAGAAAAACAAACAGATAAACAGCCACATTGTAGGTCACCTATACACAGATTCATGTTAAACATGCACATTAGAGATAATCCGTAATTTTTTTTGCAACAAAACTATATAAAAAAAAAAACAACTATATGTGCATTCAGTGATTAACACGTAAAGTACAGTACATGTCATTTGCCATTGTTCTCTGTCAGTGTACATTTGGTATGAAAGAAAATTTCTATTTCGTACAGGATTCTAGTTATGATGTATTGCGTTCTGGCGACTACATGCAAGTGTTATTGAACATAGTGGTATGGAAGAAGTCAATTGCTAGAAATTTTACAAAGATTATGACATCAAAACACAATAGAGTGAAAATGAAAATAACCAGTTTATATGGTAGCATAATTATGATATTATTATATTAAATACTGATGGCCATTTTGATTGGGTGCAATGATAATCATGCTAAGACAATTTTAAAGATCAATATGAGTTAGTAAGTATAGAACTTGTCAATAGTTAATATATAAGCTGCAAGTAAAGCAAATACAATATGAAAAAAAACTCCGATTTGCACTCTCACGCTAAATACAATAATACCATATATACAGGAAAATAATTAATACGTTTACATCAAATCAATGTCTTCTTGACAAATTGTGTTCTTACATAAATCTACGACATCTAAACGCTTTTAAAATTCACATGACATGAACTCTTCAATGGTATCAAAGAAACTTGTAATCAGTATTTTAGTTGCACTTTTCTTGATAATTGATTTGATCTAATATTTCTGATACGTTTAGTCAGTGTGATCGGTTACACAGAATTTTACATTGTTTCTAGTAAAACACGTATGTACATCACTATTGTTTAAACCTTTTTTTTTTTTTTGTATTTCTGAAATCTCTTATATGCGGGAGACTGTCATATAAGTCTTGTGCATAACGTGCATCTCGTGCATGAGCAATATATGATTAAAGTATTATTATTTTGTGTTTTTGGATTATATGTTGAATTTACAATGGTTTTACATTCATAGGGAATTCAAGTTCAAAAATATGATGTTTAGTGGAAAACTGCTTTTCAACAATTTCACAAAAGTAGTTTACATTATGCAGTGTGAAATACATTCCACTGGATGACAATTACGTGTTTTTAACTATATCGAACCTATTTTATTTTTCTCTCTCTTATTTTCTTTACCTGATGTACTCAATGAATAATGTTCCCTTATGCTTAAAAGTTACCTATTGTTCATTTCGTTAACACTGAATCAAATTTTAACGCGAGAAAAAGATTTCATCACTCTACGTTTTGATTTCACGTCATTTTATATAATTTTAGCATTAAGGAAAATTATGTTCCATAAGCGATACTATTAAAGATTACGAAATGTGACTCACAATTTGGCTGAATATATATCATATTTCGGTTTCCAAAAAATTGTGGCACCATGCATGAATCTCATAACCCTCAACATTGGAAAAAAAATAGAAAAAATCATGAATCACGAATAGAATCCTAAACATATCGTACGCCATCCCTCAAATCGTGGTACTTGTGTTAGCAATTTACGTCCTATAAACAGAAAGAACAAAACAAATCACACACCGCTATTCTTATGGACGTCCATATAGAAAAAAAAAACTTGATTTTCCCAGAACATCTTCCGTGAGGGTTATGGAATTTATACAAGGTGCCACAGAATTGTTTTTAGGCTACAATATGCTAATGTGCATGAATCCTTCATTATGACTATTTGTTTGTAATTTGACCTATTATTCAAGTGAAGTACATACCCACTACTAAGTTTCACATGGGAAAATTATGCTACGAAAGATCTATAGAGTGCAGTCATGCTATGACTAACATGTCATTCGAGATCACGACTCTACACACAAGTGTAGTATAACATGAGAAAGACATTGATTACTCAACCGATGACAACAAGCTAGAGGTCGGATTGGGGTAGTGATGCAACCAAACCAACTGAATGGTGATTTGAAAGTATCCTGAGACCCCGGACCCTTTTGTGGTACAAAATGAATTGATCGATGACAATCAGGATTCTTTTATTGGATTCTATGGTTGAGACACTCTTGTTCGGCTCTCTTATTGAAGACGCTTGTTTGACTCTCACTCTTGGATTAAGTGAGACCTCTCTTGTTCGACGACTCTTATCTTGACTCTGGTTAAAGACTCTGATGTACTCCGCCAATAGTCTTTGTTGAATTGACTTGAGTTCGACTCTAATATTCAAGACAGCCAATTCGATGATAAGTTAACGCCTTATCAACACTGAATTTAATAAACATACCATCGATTCAGTGATAATGTTGGAAGTAATCAGAGGCATGACATCGTTAGTGAATTAAAGACAGCTTCAATAATCGAGTGACCTGCGCACTCCGAGCTTTGAACCCAGCAACCAGCATTAAGATACATCAATTGAATACCCAGATAACACAGTAAACATACATTATGTTTGCAACAAGTTTGAGATTTTAGATCTCCAAATTTACCGCAAGTTTCATATTGCATGGCTGCAATCTCGCAACAATCGTGCAGCAAAGTTCCTAGTTGAAAGGCCACAAAGCTGCTACAGACCTTTAGCCTGTAGCAGAAAAAGTTCAAGCATCTGCTGTGGGGGTTTGAACCTAGAATATTCAGATTAGTTTGTATTCTGTCACTCTAACAACTACTCCATGGTTCATCTGAAAGACTTTAATTTTATTAGTTCTTTTACGTTACGAAGACTCCAAGACTGGGAAAGCTTACTGTTCCTGTGTTAGAGCTATCAAGGCTTATTCATTGATTTTTCACAATCGAGTCATCTTAGGAGAATCACTTTACTGTTTGGTTCGATGTCATTTCTCAAACAAACTGGCTGCCAATTTCCAAAATAGGACGCTAGTTTATACGAATTTTGAACTAGCCTTGATTTTTCCGTACAGTGATAAACTGCACGCATAAAGTTTGCTGCAGAGTTCAGAAACAAATGACAATAACAAAGCTTCGAAAAACATGCATGGCGTCTGTTAGTACTCTGCTTAGACATGTGAAAGATAAACTATGATTCCAAAGTGCATGCAGATAGCTTTAGGCTTGGCGTAATAGTACCGTATTGGATTATAAATCGGAAAGCCTGGGTTCTATAAAAATTATCTTCTCTTTTAACAAATTAACATCTTTTTACATGGTTGGTTCTCCTGGCGTAATAGTTCCTATGAACCTCGTGTGGCGTCGCTGTTGTGGTCTGCTGGCTCTGGAACCGGGCTGAGTGACGATATGCAAATACTTGATTTCTTGGATTTATTGAGGTTGAGGCTGAAGTTAATGGGCAGTTGTAACGCCTAAAATTTCTAGTAAATGTGTAAAACTTGGGCCTCTTAATTTCCTGATTGTTCGAGGAAGCTGGTTGACGAAATTAAACGCATTTAAAAATCTTAACTAAAGATAAGAATTTGCTTTCTTAAATAATTTATAGTTCTAAAGTAACGTTTGAAAGTTGTTTCGTAAATTTAAAATGTTGGCTTGAAGTAAATGACACTGATTTCACAATCTACTTGCAAACATGCAATGAAAAAGTCAATGTAAGCGTCCATTATGGATTATATACTCTCCGAACTTCTTTGAGAAACTTTCATTGGTCTCACATGTCGATAAAGTTGATATCGGACGGGAGAAGATTCATGCGCAGATACAAAGTAATGCCTAATTAGCGAAGGCAGGTTAGGTAAAGCCAAGTTAGATCAAATCCATTGCACCTAAACCATCGCCTTAACAAACTCTTACTAATTCCCGACCTCTTACTAATTGTTTTTTCTACACCGCGCTTTGTGCTGTATAATATAATATCTAGAGAAGGAACCCCTTACATTTTTCAATATTCACAAACTCAACATCCTTTTTACCGCAGGTAGTGCTAAACTAATCGAACCTGACCACTAATCCGACTTCTTTTCTTTGACACTACTCTGAGAATTGGGAAGAAGTAGCAAAAGAAGTCCAGAGTGATCTTCGCTTCGAAAAAACATCGTTAATAAATGATCGTTCCCCAGCTCAATTAATATACAACTATTATCCCAATACATGATTTAATCAATGGTTAACTAAAGTGAAGCGCTCTCCAGACATAGCTGAAGTTAAATTATCAAAGGATATAAATTTACTACCTTCCATTGGCACATGGGTGTATTTTCGAAATGCCCCCGGTAAGTTTCCAAAGTTCATACAAGGTAAAGTGACACGAACTGTGGGTACACGTATTGTGGAAGTTGAATATCAAGGTCGAAAAAGAAGATTACATGTGCACCAATTAGGTAGGTCATTACCAGAAATTTAAAATAAATATAACTTAGCAAACGAGCATGATAACAATTGGTTCCAATCAGACTTCACGTGAACGAAAGTCAACACACCTCAAACATTACGCAGATCTCAAAGGGTGAGCTATCTAGCATGGGAAAGATACTAGCATGCGACTTATAAGAGTAATTATTTTTATTTATTTTCTACTATGATTATGATGAAATGAACTTTGAAGTAATGGATAATTACAGTGACTGTTTGTGACAAACATTTATGGAATTTAGCTTACTTCTTACTGTGAATTTTGAAGTAATGAATTATGGACTTTGTCGTGAAAAATGATGTTCAGTTATGAACTTATATGAACTGGTACACTCAAGGTCGAAATATATTTTAGTTCCATCGAAGAGGGAGTGAATTGTTATACGGACAGTTCTAAACTTTTGGGTAAATGAACTATTTTATCGACATACCTTAAAAGGAAAATAATTTTGGCCTAAATGTATGAAATATGTATTTTATGTTCTTTCCTTTGTTACTTGTGTTTCTAGCTTTTTCTTTTGGACATGGTTGATGTTAGTAGTACAAATGCTTGATAATCTACATCTTTTGTATAGATGATATGTGAACGGTCATCGGGAGAATTAAGACCATATGAATGTAACGCTGCAGGAGTGATTACAGATAAGTGGCATTACATATGTGACTAATGTAAATTGTATCTGTTGGAAATGGAAATACTGTCTATGGCCGTTGTTGATATTGTTACCCATTATTACATGTCCTTATATACTCTTGATGGATGTCTGAAAGGCATTGAATGTTCACGATAGCTTGCTATTTGGATGACAGTAAAGTTGGATGAACTTTAGTTACTACCCACGCTGCCGGTATCTTTTATTAATAGTTTGTTATCTTGGAATATGATTAATGCGGGCTAAGCACACCTTCTTAGTAGTACGATTGCGAAACCAAATATACAAAATAATTTATAACAGCTATTTCCATATCCAATCTCTACGATTATTAGTATCGCGCCCTCTATAAGAATTCGCTCGAACTTCTCAATTATCTTACGCAATCTTATCATCTTTTTTGTTCGATGGTGCTAGATCAGTCATGACTGCAGTTACCGCGCAGTGCGATATGAGAATTCAATCATGTTTTTCAGTGTTGTTGTGAACACTTTTGAAGACCCGGAAAGCGGAGACCTGGTCGGAAACTTGACTCGAATGACCCGATTAAACCAGTCTTGAGCCGAATTACTCGGGACCCGGTCTTGATCGAGATTCCTTGAAAAGAAAGCTATGTACGGTAACTTCAAATTTGAGAGTTTTAAGAGATTTAAAACTTTTATTCTGTTTAATACTTCACACACAAAATTCTTTAAGAGTAACATTCCCGCTGGTGGCATTTTTGTTCTTTCGGGGGAAGTGAGACTATTTCCGTATGTTATAATATTTATAATTATTACTACAAGGGGTGTTTGAAAAGTTCACGCCTAACCATGAAAGCCTGCATTTACAATATGGCTACCAGTTAATTTTAAACATAGGACCTTTTGAAAGCGACTTATTTTTTCCAGCAATGCTGCATTGTCCTGATCCCTTCCAGCAATGATCGAACCTTACATGTTAAAAATATCTTCAAAAGCAACTATGGTGTCATCATTCGATGCATAACGAGTACTAATACTATTTTTTTTTAGTTTTGGAAGATATATTACTCAGAGAAAGCTAAATATGTACAGTAAGATGGGTGTTTTGAAGCCACATTGATGAAGAGCAGCCATTGTTACCACTGATGTGTAAGCTGCAGAATGGTCTTCATGAAACAACATCCACTCTACTTTCCAAATTTAACTTCACACGACGTTTTACTTTGATGACATCGTGCAGTTGCCTCAGCAGTGATACATAGTAAGTTCTCGTGATGGCTGAATATTTTTTCATATAGTTCACCAATATTGCGTCCTCAAAATTTCAAAGCATTGTGACCATGACTTGATAGGGTGGACTTTGACTTTTGTGGGAGGGAAGTGGTCATGTTTCCACTGTTTTGATTATTATTATTATTCGGGTTGAAAGTGGCGAACCCAAATTTCGTCAACAGTTAACAAATCGGGTCATAAAAAATTCTGGATCCCTTTCAAGAAGTGCGAAATTCTCACGTACTATTTTCATCCTGTTGTGTTTGTGATCTGCACTCAACAATTTTGGTACCAAACGCAATGACAGCTTTTACATGTACAGCACATTATCAATTGTGCGCTAGACCCTTTCTAGGGACATCCCTAGTTCATCAGCAATATATCTTGTGGTCAGTCGTCTAACTGGCAACACTATATCATGGACTTTCTCAACCATTTCGCCAGTTATGACAGTTGATGGGTGACCCGAAGGGGAATCATCTTTGAGAACTCTCTAGAATGTTGGAATTCATCTACCGACCTTTTAATTATTGAATATGAAAGAACATATACACACAATGTTAGGACTATATTTTCATGGATCTGCTTGGCTTTTCTGTATATACTAGATGACAGTACGAATAACAGTTTTCTGAATTTTCGGCTGAACTGTTCACTTCAGTCAATTTCCATGGTTTAGAAAGAAGGAAGGAGATGAGCTAGAGACTTCAAGATTTTAATAATAACTAGTATAGAGTTAGTAATAATGCACATACAATTACTTTGTTCTAAACCTGTCCCTTGATACTTAGGCCTAGAACTTTTCATACTCGACGTATACACTATACTCTAAGGTATTGTTAAAAACTTTTCGGCGTAGTATTTTTTTTTACCCTGGGGAGTAATACACACCTGCTCCAGGTCACTGCAGGTAGAAAGACTGTTCGAACGCAATAGTGAATAACAAGAAAATAATTAAATCCCTGCTTCTCTCACCGCGTCAGACAGGGTCCCAAGTATAGACCCGGTGATTAATTTCAGCTATGGTCTGAATACACCCCTCTAACAGTAACAAACCATATAATTTGGGATTCTTTACTCTCGTGGAAGTACCATGATAGCAGGGATTGGTCTGCTCCTCTGACACCTGTTGGAATACGATGATTTTTAATATTGGTTAAATAATTTTCTAAAAGTCAATTTTGTGATAAATAAAAACTAAATTCAGAACAGAATGAATGGTTTATTCAGACTAGGAAACGAAAAGTAACCATTTGTACAAAATTAATAAATCAGAACAGAATGAATAATTTATTCAGACTAGGAAACGAGAAGTAACCATTCGTACAAAATTGATAAATCGAAACAAATTGAATGGTTTTGTCAGACTAGGAAAACAAAGTAACCATTTGTACAAAATTAATCAATTTTCTCCGTTGGTAGACTTGCTTTTTATAAACAAATGCCTGGCAGCAATCTTTTTCTGTCGCTCGCATGAATATTTTAGCATCTAGTAACCATGTAGCGGTAGACCATCAGCCAGGAGAATGCATAGACAACTAGAGAAGATAGAACAATGATAATATAATACACTGATAGCAGTCATTGACCTCTATGTACTACTGGACTGATCGATGGCATTAAATATTTGATCAATATATGAAGCCAGAGAGAGGGGAGGGTAGTTTATCGTCCACATCCAGTCTAAACTAATATGGACTAAATTTTTAGTTCTAGCTTAGCCTATCACGCTTGTTATCGTTTTGCGGTACGCTGTTTATGTAGGTCTTAATTCTTACAACCAGTTATTTACCGTCACCGAGAAAAAGGCATTCTTTTCGATTGAAAGTAAATGAGCTAACTCATAATAGGCAGAAATTATGTAATGAAAGGTAGGAACTCCGACCGTAAGTTTGAATCTTATTTCAGGCATTGTATAGATTGACCTTCATATCTCCCGGGGGGCTGTGCCATCATAGGGGAAATTTGCACCATTTGTTTCTAAACTACTCGTTATGGTACACTTACGTACCAAAATTCGTTTCTTTAGCTACAGTGGTTTGGAAAATAGGATTTTGGGTAGCCATTTTGAATTAAAGATGGTGACTTTTTTAACATTTTCTTATATTGTCGTGCTTTATTTGTGATGGTACATCTTCATACTAAATTTCATTTTTCTAGCTTGAACGGTGTGGAAAATGGCTTTTTAGATACCATTTTGAATCCAAGCTAGCGACTTTGTCAATATATTGTAAAATGTTCCTAAACTACTCTTAATAACACAACGTTATGCTAAATTTCATACCAGTAGCTCCAACGGTTTTAAAAATGAATATTTTGGGTCCGTCATTTTCAATCCAAGATGGCTTCTTTGGAGATATTTTGTAATATTTTCGTAACCTACAAGTAATGATGTACCGTTATACCAAATTTGTTATTTCTAACTCCAGCAGTTTAGGATGTTTATTCTATACAACAATGTGTCGTGTGGCCATTTTGGATCCAAGATGGCGACTTTTTCAAAATGTTGTAAAATTTTCCTAAACTACTATTGATAACACACCTGTATGCCAAATTTTGTATCTCTAGCTCGAAAGATGTTGAAAATAAATTTTTCGGGTTCGCCATTTTGAATCCAAGATGGCATCCTTAAAGACATTTGTAGTATTTTAGTAACCTACTAGTGATGAAGTACCTTTATACCAAATTTGATGTTTGTAGCTTCAAAATTTTTGCTGTGTATTCTATAAAATCATGGACTTTGCGGCTATTTTGGATCCAAGATGGCGGCTTATTTCAAAATTTTGTACTTTTTGCTTAATCTGCTAGTGATGATGTGCCTTCATACCAAATTTCGTTTTTCTAGCTCCAGCTGTTTAGACTGTATTTCGGCAATCCAATCTGCCAACTTCCGTCTTGTTTTTATTCAATCTCGAGAACGAGAAGCATAAATATTATTTACAACATGTGTTATGCACAGTCCGGTAGGGGCATAAAACAAGAATTATGACATAAATAAAAGATAGCCGCACAGCAATAATAACGTAAAACCGTTAGAACTGAAAATTTGTTCTTATTGCATTACCCATGAAATGAACCATCGAGGTAAATGTTTGCTTTGGGTCTATCTTTCGACACTAACCGATCACTCCAGTATCGTTACGTAGTACTCGATGACCTTAGGTGATTATATAATTAATACAAGTTTTAGCATATTATTGTGTTTGTGTTCTTTCCTCCGATGCTCTGCGGTGTCCGATAAGTGGGGGGAGGGGTTCTTTCATGAAATCGGCCGCCCTAGATCCTGTGTCTTTTAAGTCGCGCGACACTTAACCACTGCCAGTTTCTCATCACTAAGGCTCGAATATTTATGAATTTTTCATATTTCATACGCAAATGAATATTTCAACTTTTTGTTTCGGAAGATGCATGTTTCATATGGAAATGGAAATATGAATAATTTATATAACACCTTGTATATTTCCGAGCCAAATCCAGTACAAACAAACATCAAAATAAGATGTTAGAAATGTCCTGAGCATGCTTTAAGATTATGTATATCTAGAAAAAGGAGCATAGGATTACGTAGATTATGCATCCCCTTGAAATTCCGATTTCTATGTAAAATTAGTATAAATGTAGGTGTAATTATGTGCGTTTCGAATAAATACCAAACCTGAATTAAAAAAAGGAACTAAGGGAGCTCCTCTGAAACGAAATTCGGGATACGAAATTCTTCCAGAAAAGGTAAATAAGAGGAACGGACAGTCTGCTGATGACCTTCAGCTTGATGTGTCAAATATTGTCCAATTGTATCTAGTAAAGTAGAACAAGATTTATTTTAAGGAATACAAAATCATTTTTCTTCAAAACAGAAAATGTTTGAAGACACCATATCGTAATCAAATGCAATCTTGATCTGTAAGTAATGTCGTTTTCCTTTCATTAAAAGGATAGCTGTGTTCAAAATTCATGTTATTCTAACATAACGCACGTGTAGTTAATTCTGTGAATAAGTGTATTTGAGAGTAGAAATATGAAAACCAGCGATTTTTGTCATGTTAAATCATATAAGTTAAATGAAGAATGAACATCTGTAAACAAGAAGGCTTTTACAGTAACTGAAAAAAAAAGCTAAGGCATTTTCAAAAGCGCATATTCCTTGTTTTTAGTGCATACGTTCATGCATAGTTTAGGTATTTTAAGTGCATAACTACCCGTAAGTTACTTATCACTCACCTCAGCATAGGATTGTTCAACGCCACCTTCAAAGCCATCTTCCTCTCATCTCTCTCTCTATCTCTCTCTCTCTCTCTCTTTGTGTGTATGTGTGTGTGATTGTGTGACAACAGCTCGAGAAAAAATAGATATGTTCTTTCTGTAGCAAGTTTCCAGTATTCCTTTGGCTGCCAAATATATGCTTAGATGTTCAAACAACAGCTTCAAACTATTTTGTAAACAATCATATTTTAGTAAATCTGGGCCTGTCACAAAAATTGACTTTGTCTACTTAAATTTGTAACTTATTTTTGTCAAACACTTCGATGACACCGGCAAAATCATCACAATTGTTTGCGCAATATGTAATAACATTTAAAATAATGACCCATATTGTCCATACCAGGTATTAGTTCCAAAATATGCCTTCATACTAATTCGACAAAGTAGTTTGTATAGAATCTCTGAAATATGTGCAATTTATGTTTTGATTTCTCGCTTGAAATTCGTGTTTTATAAGCTAACAGTAAAATTCTGTATTTTCATGTAAAATAAAATTTCGCATATTACGTCAATAACACAGACAATGGGAGAACTCCGATCCAAATTAATTAAATTTATCTCAAAATCCGTTGTCTATTGCACATAGAAAACCTACGAACGTTTAATTTACAATACAACAGTATGCCAGTACGTGTATAAACATATAAACATGTCTAATATACAAATAATTTGAAGATATCAAAACCTAAGTCTGCATAGTTTAAAGAAAATAATTTAACTACATACCTCTAATACTCATCTAGAAATGCAGATTGCTGTTTAGGAAATAAATTTTCGCCCGAGAAAATATAATTAAACTGCGTTTACTCGGATCGAAAGAGGAAAAGACAAAATTCGAGTTATCGAATATTTCGACTTAGCAAGGTTCGAATAATTGAGAATAATAATTTGAAACTTCGAAATATAGAGCGAACTTACTCATGCTTATATTGTATAGTGTTAAGAGTCCTTCCCTTTCGGCCCGTTATCATATCAAACACTTACTTACGTGCTAATCACGACGTAATAGACACTCGTTGCGACATCAGTGGCAGTGACGGGAGCAGCTGATATTTCATTCGGTTCAGATAGTTCAACTCCGAATTACAAAGATTAACCTGAATGAAACTTCGACTTATAGATGTATTTATACCGTAAGTTCGACTTGCAGAGGCTCTCCAGCAGGAGATTTCGTGTTATAGAGGTTCAACAGCACGTCCAGTAAACAACAATAATTCGAATTATCGAGGTTTTAATTTCATAATATTAGACTTATAGAGATAACATAATACGGGGTTCAATATTGAAGATGAAGGGGAATAAATAATATTCGAGCTTTCAAGGAATTCAGGGTATCGAGTTTCGACTTATCGAGGTTCCACTGTATCTTTCTATATATCATCCTTGTGTAGCTGTATATCAGGACAATACTTTCTATACCAGTGTGTCATACAATTGTGCCTAGCACTGCAAGTCAACAGATATATACGATGTTGCACTTAGTTTTTGATAGTAGAAAAGTGACGTAAAGACATACGTCAAAATTTTTGTCGACAGGTGTACCACTGTGGAGCATTATATTCCTAGAGGACAAACAAAGAGCATAGAAATATATTCTGACCTCTTGGTAACACATTAGAAGGCCGTCATTAGAACAAATCGTCGTGTAATGTTCTCGATAAGCGTACTGCAGCAACATAACCACGCCCGCCATTGCACATCACAAATGACAATTTCAACCATCTGTGAGATTCAAGTATCTTTCATATGCACCAAACTGACTCGACTTCTCGGTGACGTATACCACATTTTTGGTTGCTTCTAGAAGGATTTTCGCGGTCGGAATTTTCGCTCTGATGAAGATCTTTCAGAAACCTTGAAGATATGTCTACGCATTGGTTCCAATATCTTCTCTGCCAGAATACAGGCACTTTTCGAAAGCGGTGGCTCATGTGCATAGAAAGAAGCAGGTGAACCAAACTATACAGAGATATAATACCGTAATTTCCTCATGGTTAATCTATGTACTTCATTCAATGCAAATTATTTCTCTTGTTCTATATGCATTAGAGCTCATTTCTCAAACTACACTACCCTACGAGAAGCTACAAATAGATCATATATTTACAGAACACATTGAAAATCGCAATGCAAGAAAGAAAATTTGCCTGATAATAATAGCTTAATTGCTAAATAATATTTTAAAGCTAAAATTACGGAAGTTTTAAGAAAAATAGTTAATTCATACTCCAAATGATAATGTAGAAGCCAATGAGGTCCAAGGCATCCCATTCCCTCGCACGTACAATCACAAAAAGCAAGGCAAATGTGGCTATTGGCAGAAATACAACCTGGAGACCAACAAGAAAGAGCCAAACACCGAATAGAATACGAGATTTCTGAAAATAAAGAAAGTTATAAGTAAGAGAAGGACTTGTTGGTTAGTGTTATCTGTTTAGTAATTCTTTGTAATAATACTCTTCTAATTTGGATTAAATTAATATTAAATTATCGGAGAAAAGCAACAAATTATAATATTAAAAATAAGTACTTATGTTAATTAAATGAAACTGTTGTCAGTAAATTAACTACTATAGTTTATCTTGTATACACTTTCCAACCAGACTCATATATGAGCAGTGTTAATAAGAATTTGCAGACTTTTATTTATACTTTAATAGAGCCATAGTAGGAAAGGTCTAATTACATCGTTTATACTGCATTCTCCTTACTTTTCAACAGATTTGTTCAAGATTTTCAGAACTCGTTTATATTAACAGGAAAATGTGTTTTGGGTCAGTTACTTAGCCATGAATGCATTGCTCATTTCATATGTTGGTATGTTGTACATCGACGACAACCTTAAAAATTATTTAAGGAGTAATAAGAAAACACTTTCCTTTCATTAGCACAACCGTCCAGTAAGAGTCGACAAAAGGTCACAAGATTGGACTTGTGGTCTTCAAGGAATTGTTTCTGCATCCATTATGCGTCAATTTCATGAAATTTAAGCTCATTATAGACAATCTCAAATGCTAAAACCTTGATAAATTTACATATGATATGCCTCTTCATTAATAGTAGGTAATAGGTTTGTCAGAATTGTGGGACGGAAATATTCAGTAGCACCTATGTATGGGCGTTCTACTTTTTCATCGTCTTTCATATTTGACAGACCGTTTCTGAACTTCTCTAGCCATCTGTGAATACTTTACCGAGGTAAAATACTGTCTTAATATTAAACTAGAAGCTACTGTTACATCTTCGGACCAACGGAGAAACGGATCAGTGACCGCTGTTATTGTTTGTAGCAAACAGATAGTGGAGCGGTTAACTTTTCCTACAGAACCACAGCTAAGGAACTGAGTGATCAAGTTCAAACGTTCGATACCATGACGACAAATGCACCATTTATCCGAGCGCGGAAATGTGTACAGTCAATGCGCAGAATATTATGGTGCAAATACTTATTGACATACCCTAGAATTTTATGTGCAACGGTTGTTCTTAAACAAACATTGGAAATATATAATATATTGGAAATGTATCCCCAAGACGCATTGCATGAGAAAGAGGTCTAATGCACACAACAGCCATTAACCCAACACTACCAAGGTATTTTTGGGTCGCATCAATTACCAAAACGGGGACTCACAGGCCCACCAGTAAAATATCATTATTTCTCACAGAAACTATTTTATACTGTCTGATATGAACTTTGGGTGTCTAAGACATCACATTGTTTTCATCTATTTGATTCCGATGATTCTGTTGCCAACCATATCTATGTAGTTGTGTACGTGACGACTTTTATTTATGTCAGTAACTATGACATATTTTTTTCTTGCTTTTATAGAAAAAACAATCAATAAGGTCAAAAGCACCTTAGTACAGTATAGTATATACACGAAGGGACCTTTATACCACATTTCATTTCGTACCACACATCATTCCACATTTCATATATAACATTTACTCTATATTATGTGTATAGCCCCTTACTACTGCCAAGGTGGACCTTCACAACGCATTATTTACATTATAATTGGAACAATACAAACATTAAAAATAAAGCAAATATATTGTATTACCAATTGGGTTGAAGCCTAAGAACATATATTTTTTTGGACATTTTGTCGAATTTGAAATGTTGATAAGTTAAGAAAATAAATTTGTGGGCCTTGAAGGCCCCTCCCCCTTGGAAATGCTAGAGTTAAGAATGTGACAACTGTTTAGTCGCAGGAATCTTTTCCACTTATTTTATTCTGTGACGTAGACACAGTCGACTCGAAGCGTTGCTTTTATATTTTATATCAGTTAACTTTTAGTAAGAGAAGTTACTATTGGATTGCTCACGATTGTCTACATAGTAAAAAGCTCTCTTCAAGAAAGTCACTTCACATCTATCTGTTATTTGATGTAGTGTTTATTGATTTAGGGGCTCCTGGTGACTCAAAAAACGCTCCGACAACGGAAAATGCTTTGTACATCAAATTGCAGATAGATGTTAAATGGCTGCAAGGACAGAGAAGTCTCATCCTTATTGGCTGTATAGAATAGTACACTATATCGGGTCCATTAATTTGCCCCCCCCCCCCCGCCATCCCAAATTTTAGAAATAAATAGCCTAAGGTTTTGCACCCGTTTTTCACCCAAGTTTCGCGTTTTGCACCGCAACAGGTTACA
>JAGDQP010015832.1:21648-41815 GCA_022664845.1 Lepisma saccharinum | reverse complement strand
ATAAGAAGACCAGATGCACGAAACCATTAAGCGACCTCCATTTGTCATAGATATTTGTCAGTGTACACCTTCAAGGAGCATTGCTCGTCAGCAAGGAACATTCATTCTACTTTGTATAAAGTTTACTGCTGCTTTTGCTAAAGGTTAAAAAATCACAACCTACTCCCTCATGTGTGATTTTTTTAAAGGTCGAAATTGTGAATATAAAGTTTTTCATAGTGTAACTATTTCGCAATGAAGCGTCCAATTTTGAAGGACAATTTTGTGTCCAAAATGTATATGTTACTCCACGGTGATATGTTGTGATAGGGTCTTAATATAGATCGGTATATATCAGCAACAGTTGAAGTCTGATTTTGATTTATAATATTGATGAGTGCTTCTTTGTTCTAGAGGAAAGTCATATCCACTAATTCAATTAATTCTCATCTTAAAGTTCAATGAGGGGCGCTTATTAGAGATTGCCAGGCATTTAGGGAAACATTCACCATTAGCCGCAAAATGCTGCTAAATAAATCTCACTTACCTGGAAAGAATTTTTATGTGTTTAATTTCCACAAATGAGTTCCTAGTGAGTTCTACAGAGCTATGATACTCTTGGTATCTATGTTGCACGAGTTTGGTTTGCTAGTTCGTATTTTTATGGCCGAAAGGAAAACCTAATTGCAAACCTATTATTTCCCTCGTTAATCGTTTTGTTCTGAACGGGGGGTGGGGGTGGCGCCGAGCTAATACGAGCAAGTTATTAATTATTGTATGATTTTTTTACCATGTTTTTTTTTTAAATTTCTTTTACCAACCAACGACGTCAAACTGATGAGTCCAGATATGAAAGGATACAAGCGACATTGGCAAACACTTGAGTATTTCCTAGTATTCTTAAACTTTCAGTAATTAGACCAATACACAAGAAAGGTACCAAAGAAAAAATTAGAGAATTACAGACCAATATCGCTCACATCCACTTTTAGTAAGTTAATAGAAAAAAATTATTCTTCAATATTAGTACAACATCTCGAAGATAACAATATTCTAGGTGACTTTCAGCACGGATTTAGAGCTGGTAGGGGTACGATAACAGGCATTAGATAAAATGGATGAAGGATGCAAGATTGCGGACTTGTATCTTGACCTCTCTAAGGCGTTTGACAGAGTGCAACATGAAATTCTGTTGTCAAAATTAAATAAATATGGAGTGATGGGAAAATTATACAATATTGTAGAGTCGTATTTAAGGGATAGGGAACAATGTACTGAGATAATAGGTGAAGAAAATAATGTAATAAGAAGAACAAGGTCGCATAGAAAAAAGGTTGGTTTAGGTGTTCCACAAGGCTCAATCTTGGGTCCATTCTTATTTATATGTTATGTTAATGATTTTCCTTGTTCTGACAGGTATCTTGTCACAATGTATGCATATGATACTTCTAGCCTACTGTGGATTATTTTAAGCAAAACAATCTAAAGATTAACACGGACAAAACTGAACTAGTTTATTTTGATCCAGCTGGAAACAAAATCTCTGTCACAGATCATAACACTTGTATTGATAGTAGCGATTCTTGCAAATTTCTTAGGCTATATGTAGACAACAGATTTACTTGGAAAAATCATATTGAACATGTTTGCACAAAATTAACTGCAAATATTTACTTATTAAGGAGACCTTCTGATTATCTACCTACAAAAATACTTAAATCAATTTATTTTGGAGTGGTTTATCCCTATTTGTCATATGGTCTCTTACTCTGGGGTAGTGCCTGTGGAAGTAATGTAAAAAGAGTTTCTGTCCTACAGAAAATGGCTATCAGAACAATTGTTAAAGTGAACAGGAAACATTCTTGTAAAGATTTATTTAAACAACATAATATTTTAACATTATATGCAATGTTTGTATATCAGATAATAAATTTAGTAAAAGAGGACAATGAATTTACGGTAAGAAATGAAGAAATACACAATTATTATACCAGAAGTAAAGAAAATATATACAGAGTAAGTAGGAGATTGGAAGCAACAAGCAAAAGTCCCTACATTCAGGGTTCAATATTTTATAATAAGTTACCTGCGTCAATAAAGGAAAACAGTTTAGCAATACCCTAAAAAAACTTCTGGTACAAAAGTGCCCATATGACCTCAATTTCGATTTGACGAGTTAGAATATTGAATGTGTAGATTAATATATATACAATGCCTATCTAGACTATAGAATCAATTGACCATGTTCATGCATTTCTAATGTTACGAACAATAAAGAATTTGAATTTGAACAAAAAAGGTTCGAGGTAAACTTTTATATACAACCCGAAATATATGACACAAATATTTCATATTTTACACAAACGAACCTTGGACTTTTGGTCTATGTATAAAATATGATAATTTTGTGTCGTATATAAAAGATTTACCTCGAACTAATTTTGTTTGCCAATGTCACTTGTATGCTTTTTTTGTTCGTCAATATCACTGTTCTGGATCGACAATTACAACAAAATAATTTTAATTGTTCTTTGTAACAAAATATCTTTCTGCTTCATCACTTTCAAACTTCTTCCGCTCTTTTGACCAAGACAGTATTGTATCAAAATCTTTTGAATCAGTGGTGTGACATACATATTGATAGACCTTTTCTAAATCGTGTATCTCCACAACGCTGATAGGCACTGCGAGAATATGCCTTTTAAAGTAGAAACTAATAATAATTGTGTTAGTTTAAGCAGCTCATAAACAGAGGAATTATGAGAACATGGCCTGAACTCACAGAACAATAGTTAAGAAACTTCTAAATGTTATCGACACACTTAAGTTACCGGACGATTCACCAATCGAAAGAAATTCACACTTTCAAACAAAATAAGTCAAGTCAACTTCAGATAAGATAAAAATGAATTTTATGGGCGGTAACAGCACTATGGCTTACGCCCATCCCGGAGTCAACTTCAGAATCAACATTCACAGAATAATTCGGCACATACACTGATAACACCTACCGAGAACATCTAGACGTAATTCAAACATCACGATCATCAATGAATCATAACCATTATACCAGGTACCATGTTAAAAGGAATCAAGTCAATAACTTAGTGCGTTTCAACACAGCACTGTAAAATCTGACTGTATTGAATTACTATGATCGAAAGGTCAATTGTAGTTAATTTACCATGATGAGCTCTCTTGCATAGATTGAAGGGGAAATGGGTTATTTGGACTTGGTTCCATTTAACATTGCCGAATCAATTTTAAAATCATCAAACGACTGTAAGGTTTACCACCAATATAACAAAATTAATAAATTTCTGGTTTCCTTCTGCGTCTGGAAGTTAACATTTCGGTTGTAGCTGTTGGCTAAAATTCAACTTATGCTTTTTTCTTCTTCTTCTTTTGCTTTTTAAAAATAATGTAATTCGCCAAAAAGGATTCAGATAAAGAAAATTCTTTTCGTATAGGTCTATTCCAAGAACTATTTTCTCTTCCCCCTCTTCTTCAACTCAAAAATGATGCAGGTTCCAAAGAGTATATAAATAGCCACGCATGACGGCAAAACTACCAACAAAACGTGACAAAAAAAAGTGTTCTTCATTTCCCCCAAGAATAGCTTTGCCATTTCTTCTCGCGTTGATCTCTCTCTCTCTCTCTCTCTGAATTGTAATATTGCTTTGCGTAACACATTTTACAGGTCAAAATAAGAGAGGCAAAAGAGAGGACTGAGATGACGTGAAGAGTTTCTATTTTTTATCATCGTGTCTTCTATTTTTAATCTATTTCTCGATTTGTCTAGCGAATTATAACTTGTCTTTTATCATACGGTTTTATTCCAACAAGGATGTACTTCTCAATTTTAGCAAAATCCTTATTGCCTCTACCGATATCCTTCTTTTAGATCATTTAATTTAATAATACCCTTTAAAGTCAAGTTTTTCATATTTCGTATCACAATAATAATCATCAAACTCTGAAAATACACGGACATTATTCAAATTTCAACCTACACAAAGTTTAAGTGAAAGTTGGGTACATTTAACTCCTCTGAAAGCTTCAAATCATTTATTATGTAATATCTTGTTACACACTGAGAACGTTTTCAGCATTTAGATCTTTCCATACGTCGCACTTTTACCCTTCCGTCATATGCTAATGCAGCGTAAATAAATTGTTAAAACAATGAACTTTGTGTGTTCTGAACACAAATATGAGATCAAAAGTGGAATTATCGGTGGGTCGTGATGTTCAAGCGATGATAGTGCCACCTGTGGACCGTAAAGTAATTTGGAAAACAGTTTGTTCTGAAGTTCTGTACGAGAGCCTCTGACAACCTATTTCATTTTCTATTTTTTTTTTTTTTTAATTTTGGCCACTTTGATTCCTTTTGTAACAAACATCCTGGTGATTTCTTGATAGAATAATAGTTTTTAAGTTTTTACATAGTTTTCTTTCATTCACAATGGTTCATCCTGTCCTTAAACCTTGCAACGTTAATTTAACTCATTTCTTGACGTCATACGATGATTAAATTTTGTACAGGGACGTAAGTCGGATGACAATTCTATATTCCATTGTTATTTTCTTATATGCCAAGTTCCAAGCCGACCCGACGTGCGGTGCCAAGTAGCTCTACAACGAAACATTGAAAATAACGGAACAAGAGCTAAATTACCATTTACAAGACATCACTGCTTACTTACTAATTACCCCAGCAGCATCAAATTACCAACGTTTACTAGTAATAAGATCTTGTATAACACTACCAAACCTCAAGTCAAAGACTTCATGGGCAAATTTTCTTATACTGCTTGCATGACTGGGATTGTTTCAAGAATTTGGCTAACTGGTCTGTCTGGAATTAAATCGAATAGTACAGTGTTTAAGTAGGTGCCAGTATAATTACCAGAGATTTGGCCAAGTTCTTGAAAGAATCCCAGTCATGTAAGCAGTACAAGGAAATTTCATTTGTGTCATAAAACTTAGCTAAATCAATATAAGAACTACTTGGGAAAGAACTTGGCCAATGTTATACCAGGTGGTTACAATTAAAGTGTCGCTATTCACGGCGGTCCAGCGCGGGCTGTAATCAACGTATTACATTGAAATTCGGTAACTATGCTAATGAGACCATGCGAAAGCGAGTTACGCAGGAAAAAATATTAGTTCCAATTGCCGCCACCAGGGGAAAATGTGGCGCTGTACAGGCCGTAACACACGCGAGCTCACACTTCATACAACTATCGCGTGAGGAGCAGCATGGTTATTGATAAGAGAGACCATACACTGTTAGCAAAATTTGTCTATCAGAACGGGAGCAATTACAGTGCAGCATTGAGGGAATATCGGCGTCTGAAAGGAATTAGAAGAGGACCGATATCAAGAAATGGCTTAAAGAAAATGGTACCAAAATTCGAGACAACGGGTGATTTGAGTGTGACTCCAGCAAGAGGAAGACGAGCCATTCCAACGAAGGTTGTTGAAGAGGTTGTGGCTGTTGTGGACCACGCAGTACGTGCTCCATATTCCGCTACCAGTGCTCGGGCAGTGTCACGGGAATTAGTCATCCCATGGTCAACAGTGAGGAAAGTTCTTAGGGCCATTTTATACTGGTATCCTTACAAGATTCACACTGTACAGCAACTGAAACCCCAAGATCCGCAGCAACGCCTTGCGTTTGCCCTTGCGACATGTGATTCCTACGAAACGAACGTAACAGGAACGAAACTATTGTGTTCATGCAAGACGGGGCAACACCGCATATCGGTCACCACGTGAAAAATCTACTTCGTGAAACCTTCACTACGGATTGCATCATCTCCCGAGGTTTTTCAGATGCGTGGCCAGCAAGACCCCCCGATCTAAATCCGTGTGACTTCTGGCTGTGGGGGGTATCAGAAAGCGCGGGTCTACCAGGGAAACGTCAAGGACTGATGTCAAGGACAGCATCTGTCGACATGTAGCAACAATTCTGACATGTAGCAACTGTTGCGCACGCCATTGTGCGGATGCAACATATCGTCGATGTTTCTGGTGGACATATGGAGCATGTTATGTAAATTGTTCACTGTAAACGCAAATGTTAATAAAGTTATTCCCATTGCACCTTTAGTTACCACTCACTGGCAATCAAGTGTCACCTTTTGTTACCCTCACATTGTTCCCTTTGCACCATTTGCTACCATTTATTTTTATATGGGGTAGTATAGTAACTTTGGACTTCAGCCAGTCACAATTCGCCCTTTAGCCATTAAAATCTACACCCATCTCCCTACAGGGACTCGATCCCGGGCCCATCGAGTCGAATTTATTTATCTGTCAGTAATGCAGACTAGCGCCTTAACCGAAGGAAGGAGAAACTGATTTAAGATCTGAGATCATCGACCTCAAGTAATACAGCAATTCTAGCTCTCCTTGATAGCGAAGCCATGAGAAAAGGAACCTTATAATTCCGCTCAGTCCGTCCGTCACCCAAATTAAATCTCAGGAACCACAAGGTCTACGCTTGAGGTATCGTTGGAAAAGTCTGGGCTGGACTAGCTCAGAGATGTCGGAAATATCTTGATTCATGCAGTTGACCAGTATTGCAATCCCACTTTTTAAAAATATAATTACTTAATTTGTTACCATTCCGTTATACCTATCTGCACCAAAGTATGTAAAATCGTTATTCCATACAACAGAAATATACTTTGGGCGTCCCTGTCCCCGAGCACCCCAGTCGTGAATGTTTCCATCCGTTTTCTATAAAATTCAATTTTTCAAATTGTTTCCATTGCGATAAACGTAGCAGCATCAAACTTGGAATAAACATTATTCAACATACTAGAAAAAACACTGTGGGTGTTGTCGTGGTCAGTGTTTCCAATCCGCGTTCAGAAATATATCTCATGAACCACAAGATGTTGAGGTGTGGCTGAAAGTGTCGTTGCAAAAGTCTTGGCTAGACTAGTTTAGAGTCGCCAGAATCGTCTTGATTCTTGTAGTTGATCAGTGTTGCCAACCATTAAAATATTAATATTATTTTTTTCAATTCACTTCCACATCATTAGACGTTTCCCCTCTAAACTTGGCATAAACATTATTGGACACATTAAGAAAATACTGTGGGTGTTCCAGTACTTAAACACTCAAGTTCTCAGTGTTACCAAATTATTTCGTAAAAATTAATGTTTGTGTGTCCGAGATGTTATCAAGGGAATATAACCTTCGCGAATCTTACTAGAATCGTATCGCTGACTTGTTTAATTATGGGGACTCTAAAGCCTTGCAGTATCATTTGGTTAACTTTCATCGTTTAAATAATTAAGGCTAGTTTTTGCTGTACGTTCATAAGTACGTTGTTATCGAGCTACCCAAAGTTCATAGTGAAACAATACTGCTGATTGTTTCAGTATAGAAGTAGTTTGAAACAGAACTGTCATTTACTGTGAAAATATATTGTTACTTGTTTCAGTTTAGAAGTAATTTGAAACAGAACTGTGATTTACTGTAAAAATATGTATTGTTACTTGTTTCAGTATAGAAGTAGTTTGAAACAGAACTGTCATTTACTGTGAAAATATATTGTTACTTGTTTCAGTATAGAAGTAGTTTAAAACAGATCTGTCATTTACTGTGAAAATATATTGTAACTTGTTTCAGTATAGAAGTAGCTTGAAACAGAACTGTCATTTACTGTGAAAATATATTGTAACTTGTTTCAGTATAGAAGTAGTTTTAAACAGAACTGTCAGTCCCCGTGAAAACTAAAAGCAGAGTAGCCAGTTTAAAAAAATTTGACACAAAATTGATAAGCTTTTCTTCCTCCTTCTCTCTCGATTGACAGAGAAAGAGAGAATCTTTTTCCACTGGTTGTATAAAGAAGAAAAACCATGTTCGCAAGACTGTAACTTCCTGCACATAAATGCACATGGACTTTTATATCATGTAGCCTCTAACATTCGCTAACGATACATTTGTACAAAGATCATAAGAAAAAGACAATAAAAAGGGACAGAGAATAGGTTAAAAAAGTGACCATGCATACAATACCACCTTATACGAAACAGAGAAATATTCACGCTGATAACGAGAACTCAAAGACAATGCATGTATGTATGAAACGTTTGAAGCCATATATATGTGAAACCCAGTACTTGAAGAAAGGAACATACACACACCGAAACGAGCATGTATGTACATTTCTCTTTCTTTTTTTTTTCCTCCTTCAAAAAGTTAACTTAAAGATACCTGCAATGCACCACCACAAAATTTCATTTAGACAGATCGTGCACCTGCAGTGCGAAACAATTTTACCTCAAATATTATTATTTTGGGGTTGTTTGCTCTTGTTCTTGTTGGAACATGATGTTTTTTGAAGTTCTTTTCTTTTTTTCTTCTTCTTGTACCTACAATTAACTTTTCGTTTTATGGCAACCCCGGCAGTATGTAAACTTGTTAGCCAATCTTCAAGCAAGAGACGAAACCTTTTCCTAGTTCTATTAATATTGCATGAGGTTAGCAGGTGGACAAGAGTTGGCATACCCATTCAGGGGCTCTCTTCACGAGGCCTTTAGCATGGGTAAAAGTGTGTGTAATTGAAAATATAAAAAAAAGAGGAGAGAAATTCTCTCGTGTATGTCGCTTTTACTTTCTGTTTCATCTTTTTTTTTGTACACTTTTTCTTTGCATTTTAACTGTAGAAACATGATGTTTAAAAGGCTTGTGAAAGTAAAATGGGACATGAAGCTACTAGATGAGGCAATATTTTCTCGTTATGAAGCATAGTTTCAAGTAGATGTTCTTTTCTATTCAAACTTCAGATTTAAAGACATTTTGGGGGGCAGTGTGGTTTGTTCCCACACATCACCAAGAGGTACATTCCAACAACAGTTAGTACCTTTTCTACACTATCTGTGGCGCTATTTGTATCTGCCAAACTGGTGGGTCTCTTACTCTCAGGATAAACAATAACTTCCATACCCTTTACACTGATAATCCTAATGTTCCAATTACTACCCACATCAATACCGTATTTGATTTCTGCTTCATCTTGAATAATTCAAATAACTTTCTTTTATTCATTTCAACTATTCTTATATTTTCCTTCATTACTCTCTTATGATTCCTGTATTTTCTCTCATTCTTCCTTCACTAATCTTTTATTTTTCACAATTCTTACAATTTTCGAGACGTTCACCTTTTTCACGAGTCTACTATTTTTTTTATTTGTCTACCACAATTTTAAATTTCCCCATTCACCTTTAAATATTTTTATGTTCTCCACATTTGACTTTCACATTTCTTATACATTTTCTCATTCAAATTTACTATATTTATATGTTTCCTAATTCTTTTCACTGGTTTTTAGTTTTCCTTCACCCTTCTCTCTCAAGACGTATAGTTTTCCTCAGGGAGAAGCTATACACTCTACAATGTTTCCGGCTGTGGCCACTGTCCACGGACCACGAGACCCTGGTTTGTGTCAGCAGCAGAAGTTACAGCATATCGCATGACTGCATCTTGCAGCACATCGTTGCGAGATGAAACATACATATATAAAAGAATCGTGTTGCATACAGCAGCTCTATTGGTATGTTTGTAACGTGATTGAACTGTAGGCTCACTCTCTGTTCCATGTAGACTCTTGTTGCGCTGCAAGATGGAACATGCATAGGGATTATGTTGCATGTTTTTGAGAGGATTTGGGTTTAGACTCGCTCTCTATTCTATGTAGTACGTTGCAAATCTTATTGCGTTGAAAGATAATTTGTGTGACGTCCTTTTGGCAATTTGTTGCGAATTTATCAAACACGAACAGTGTCAGACTAAATCGATAAAAATAAAAAAATCCAGCTGTATCTCGTACTGTAAGTAATTAAGTGGCGACAGAGTGTGACGAAGAAATTAAAAACTGTTTCCACAAGGTATAAGTGTGTAAATATTCAGGGTAACTACGAAGAAAACATAGTCTTGGGAAAGAAGTGTAAATGCATAAATGAAAGTTGCTCCAGACATCTATATTGTTCGCCATGTTTTCGCGAGCCCCCAAAATGTTTCGGTCGCTTTTCTAATTTCGCTTAATTTGTCTGTAATGCACATCAGAGTTTAAATGAAACCATATAGAGAGAAACAGTCTTCAGATTGCGAATTTAAATTATATTTTTTATTTATAATTTTTTTGTTATCTCAGGTTCAGGTCGGGCGAGGATGGAGGAGAGGTTTTTGGAAAGGGTTAATTAAGGGTTAATTTGGAAAGGGTTACCATTCCAGTATTTTCCTGGTTTGATTGAGGAAATTAGCAATTTCGACTATCTCGACTACTTTCAAAAGGTGACAACATAATCTTTTTGCATGGTATTTTTTTATGCTGTATGCCCTTCCGTAAACCTGGACTTCTCCCTCCCACTATGTTCTTTAAAAATATTTTCTTTCACCTTTTTCTGATATTTGCACCAATATCCAAATTGTCCCCCAAAAACTTTTATTAGGATATTTGGTTTTCAACACGTACACTGGAAAATAAATGGCTGTGTTAATTCAATACTTTCCGGTGCTCCATGCTACCAGTTTTTTTTTGTGTGTGTGTTAAATCAACATAACAAGCGAATGTAATTGAACACAACGGATGTGTTGTAATTTGTCAATGTTGATTGAACACAATGTAGACATTAGCATTATCACAATTTTGAATCAACATTGAAAACATATATATTGTGTTGAATCCACGAAATCACTGTCATTTTTTGTGTTGATTTTACACAGAAAAGTGGTAGTCACCCTGGAACACCACCATTTTTTACAGTGTATTCATCCCGTCGTTCCTAAGTTTTTAGTAGAGTCTTATTTTTGTTTTTCTAAAATGGGTACTATTTACTTAATCATTCGTAATTGTTAATCCTTAGCGTTCCTATGTCGGCTGTGAGCCGACTCCGTAATTTTCCTTCCCACTCATGTATCGGGACGCTCCCGACACTGCTCCTCCGTTTGCGCTCTTATGTCTTATCTCAGCCGACTTCTTATAATTCTGTTCGTTTCCAAAACAGATGACAAGAGTATCCGCAAATTAGTCGTAACTTTACGCTCTCTTTTTTCATCAGTTGAATATTTCCGTGCCATAGGAAACTTGAGTGCAAAGGGTCAATATTCCTTATTCGTTATTTTAAAGAATAATCATTTACCTTATCAACAGCATCACATAAAAATTACATCCTTCAATTTTAACGTCTTTTATTAACTTATTAGAATTAATTACATAATCTAACAAATACAAATAAGCAAGATTTATATTTTAATTTAAAAAAAAAACATCTATGATATTTTTTCTATTTAATTCTCTTTTTCAAATTTCCTCTTGATGTATTTGTTTTAATTTTTCATCCACGAACGGAAAAGATTGATAGATTATTCCGATTACAGGCTGTTTGAATAGTCAATTACCATAAAATTTTAGTAGCGGACACACTAGCGGGCTCTGTGCTTAATTTTCAGGTTTCAAGCATATAAAATATGTGAATTTATATGTGGAGTGTGTATTTTTCTATGTATGTGTGTGTGAGTGTTTTCTCTTTGTGTTACTCGCTTGTAGGAGGGCTGATATATGCTTCCACTCCTTGTCACGGTCGGGAAATATCAATGCAAATTGTTCTGTGATATATATATATATATATATATACTTATATTTTGTATATATTCCTAATCTCTCTATTTTGCGCATTATCAAGCTTGAAAGTTGAGAACGGCTTTTTCCTCATTGTTCACCCCGAACGCGCTTTTATTCACTAAATTTTCCAACAACAAAGACTAGCCCAGTAAAAGCAAATAATCGGAAAGAATTTCTGGTCTCCATTTTCCCTCTATACCGTTTCCAAAAATCGACCATAAAAAAAAAGATCCTTCTATTGTTCTCAATGAATAACGAACCACTCGCGCAGTAGATTCATATCGGCGGTATTACTATGTATTCATCTATTAAGGAATTAAAGAATGTTCAGGATATGGGAAATATTAGTTAGTCAAGGATTCCGATAACGTTGTTAGAAGAGGGGGCAGAGAGGAAGGAAGAGAGAACCAGTGAAATAATAAAAGATAAAACGCAGATGGAGTGAATTTATTCGGTGATTTGGAAGCAAAACCAAACGATACGAGATGATGTTGCTAATTTTTTAAAAGAGTTTATAAAGTAACTAATATTTTGATAGATTACGTTATACAATGTTACGATTGTTTCTTAAGGACAATCTAGGTGCAATATTTTTTTATGAATTTTTAATTTGTCTTGTAACAAATAAAATACAAGAAATATACACTGAGAAAAAAAATATTCGGAATTACGTACCTGTACACAAGAATTCTGGTTGAATCAGGATTCGTTAGAAGGCTTGTATCCAATACATTCCCCAGAATGTAATTTATACAGGAATTCTAAAGAATTCTATTTCTACAAGAATTCCTGTATGTTATACAGTTCACTTGGAATGTATTGAAGTGCAGAGTGAATGACATGTTACACATGCTAGGCATATAATTTTATCACTAAAGAATGTAAAGATATCCTAAAGACTGGGAAATTGTACGACCGGGAATGTAATAGTAACAGGATCTAGGATGGTTATAATGTATAATTATCCAGACAGGACTCTAAATATCTCCAGCCGGCTACACGGCAAATAATAGTAGAGGTATCTGCTTATGATCACTGTGGGGCTTAGGAACAGCCTGGGCCACTACAAGCAAATGCTCCACCACGTCTAACTAAAAGTAAACGTCGATGATGCCTGAATAAAAGATTTATTAAACAGAAAATTTGGGAAGGCTCTAGAACGCTGGCCCGGTTCAATAATTATTTTTACCTGATATTGACTTTTTCAAGTTCTTAGAGATGCATTTAGTCAGTTTTGTTGTTATCAGCGGTTATAAACATTTATAATTTTAAATGACATTCATTTTTGATGCAACTTCAACACTTTCCTGTTTGCATTCGCCATCTTTGTTACATTTTACCTCCAAGGTAGTCAAAAAATGTCACTATAGCTATCACTTTAATACCTGAATTACTCATTAAAATATTAAAGAAAGAGAGACCTCTATAATTGGTTCTATCTTGTAATGTGTTTTAATTTATCTTACGTCGATTTGTTATGCTAGTTTGGTGTGTTCTCGTATTTTCCCAATGGTTTTCTGTTATGAAAGTGCTCTTTTTTTGTTAATAATTTGCCACGGAGAATAATGAATTGCAGCTGTAATATTGAATTAAGTTAAGTTGTATAAGATGTTAGTTCTCTGCACTTATCTGGTACAATTTAACTTAATTATAGTGTTACAGCTGCAATACATTATTCTCCGTTGCAAATACTTAAAACAAAGAGCACTTTCTTAACTTGGAATCTTGCGGGTAGATGGGGCTAGCGTTCTAGGAAGTGTAGAGGAGAAATTACAACTAAATTCTATATGTGGGTGTTTACTTTTAAATATGAAACAAGTGATAATTATTAAAAAGTATATGATATATGGAATTTCATCCCAAATGTATGAAAGAGCAGATATATTACGATCCATATGACAAGATGCACGTAAGTACCATATCGAGTTAGGAAAAGTAACCATATTTACCTAGATCCTTTCCATTAAATAAACAAAAAAAAATATATTTTTTTAGTTTTGTTTAACTTGTCCAGTTGAAGTTTTTTTACTCTGAAATATAAACTATAATCGATCTACCAGGGATCTTTCGGAGACAATCGAAAAAAAAAGTATAGAGTTCATCATTTCAGGTATAGATTAGTATCAATACCTTGCAAGTATCGAAGTTATCGAGTGATCAAAGTTATCGAGAAATCGAACATTTCGAGAAATCGTTTCTAGTCTATATGAGTATAGAATTTGTACATCTATTTAACTCAGAAACAGTTAAAACAACTATATTTAAGTCCTATTACCAATTCAAGATTCAATTGTAGCTTCGTGATTCAAAAATTTCATTTTGTTTTTCGAAGAATTTTATTTCCTAGGTCCTTCTTCCTGTATAGTATTTCCATTATTCTAATTTAGTACCAATTCGTCCAGTCTTCCATAAAGAAAAAAAAAACGAAAGCATACAAAAGTCAATAGTCAGTACATACATAGAGAAAAAAAACTCACAGAAGAAATAAACAGGAGAGACAGACCTTTGCATTGAATTTTTATACGTCACATCCGTTCGCGTGCTAAAAGGCTCATTACATAATTTCCTCTAACAACGCACGACAGAGCACAATATTCTCATTTTTTATCATGTCAGCGGTTTTTCTTTCCTTACTCACTTTCCTTTTTTTGCTTTCTTATTGTTTGAAGTGCCTTTGACCTCCAAAGTGCTTAAGGTTTCCTCCATTGCACGGTCTCATGATAGAATAGTATTGGAAAAGAATGTTTAAAAAGTTGGGAAAATGGTCCGTATATATATATTCTTATTATATTCTAATTCATTTGCTGGAGACAGCAAAATGAATTTTAAATGTTAATTCCTGGTACTTTCTTTCATGAAATGCAAATACTTCTAATTTTGATGAAAAGTCAAAATGAAAGAAAAAAGATATTTAATTTGAATAAAATTTGTTTTTTTTTTTTCCTTTGAACAATATTATTTTTTTAAAGTAAAAAAATAATATTGGTTTATAGTTCCTGTTTCAATATGTTGGAACTTATTTTAAATATCTCACTCTTTTACTTATATTAAAGTTCATTTTGCATATTAGTATGACTCTGAGAAATTAATCTAAATACAGTATTTGTTTTATTAATCTTTTCCATTGATGAATAAGATGTCGTCCCTCAAACACAGGGAAATTCATATCTCCTTGCAGTAAAAAAATGTTTGATTTGGGTAATTATAGTCATCAATCAACATTTATTGCATAGTCATGCATTTGGAGTTTTATAATATTATATTAAAAACAATATATTCTTATTATTATAACTAGAAAAGTATAGGTCAAATGGTGATGTCATTCAAGCGTTTGTTTGGAACGATTTATATAAATTGGCCTTCAATAAACAGTAATAGTTGCATTAAGGATAGTGAATTTTAACATTACCCGCTTTAACATAAAAATAACAAAGGAATGCTGTAATATTTAGAACTGGGTAAGCATTTGAAAAGCGTTCCACGTACATAATATATAATAATGCACGATAAAAAAATCTTAAAATTCAGAAAAATTTCTTACCTGTGTACAGAGAAACAATTTTCTTAGACATCAAATGTCAGCATTCTCATTTAATTGAAAATGAGAACATACTTGTTTAAAAATGAGATCAATGATTTCATTTCCAAATCAGCATGGTAATTAAATGAGAATGCTGATATCTCATTTCTAAGAAAATTGTTTCCCTGTGCACAGTTAAGAACTTTCTTCATAATTTTAAGAAATATTTTTTTTACTATGTTGTCCGGAAAACAGAATAGAAAGCAGTTTTTGTCTACCTCGAACTAGACAAGCAGAAAATAATTCTACGTCTGAGGATTATATGGTATTTAGTATTAAAATTCTATGGAGAAACGGCAATATAATTCTCAGTCGTCGAATTAAATACAAGATACACAAATTCCTAAAAGTACCAATAATATGAATATAAACTTGCAAGATCTTCTGAATTAGATCTATAATTTTGAAAATTTGGAATTGCTTATATAATATCAATGTGAAAACATAACACACTAGAACAATTATATTAACAGAGAATAAAAAGAGCATCATAGGAAAAAGGAAGAAAGGACAAAAGAACAACAAAACGACAAGTCTCTAGAGGACACCTAACAACCCTAACTAGAGGTATTGTTATAATTAATTGTGACTCAGAACAGGACACCTCTAGCCAATGTATGTGAAATTGAAAGAAGATACAAGAAAAAGAAGCATACATAAAAAAAGTAAGATTAAGCAATCTCGAAATAAAATTAAATATTTTAGTTTCTTAAAATACTTATAGATATAAGTTTGAATCAATAGACGTATTTAGGAATTGTTAACTACTATATTTACGAGTTATTTACAACTCTCAAGAGTTTTAGAGATATAAAAAAATATATTTTAATTTCTTCTTTCCAAGTAAAGATACCCAAAGAATATTTGTGTACTAGTTGAGAACGACTGATTCAATTCTAATAAAACTTATCACAACATAGAGGGCAGTACCCTCAAGGTTTAAGGTGTATTACAATTATAATATGATTATAGTTTCCATGGTATGGTAACGAGACTCAATCAACTCGTATTTTCTCCTCATATTAGAATGGATGGATGTGTCTAACCGAAGTCCGCGATTTCCCAATTAGTTATGGTTGAAGGTTGAAGCTCTTTAAGAGTTCATCGCCTATCAGTCTTGCCTGTCTGATTATCAAGCTATCTGTTCTGTCTATCTGCTAATCCATTTATCTATTCTGTATATCTGATTACCTATGATTGTTCTGTCTGATTATTTATCTGTTTTATCCGTCTATTAATTAAATTATTTTTTTCTGTATGGCTTATTATCTGTCTTGTCTGTATGATTATCTGTCGGTCTTGACTGTCTGATTTCAATCTACACAAAAAATTGGTTTCATAAAATTGAGAAAAATGATTCTGTACACTGCTGAGAAACAATTTTCTTAGAAATGAAATATCACCCTTTTCATCTTAATGGATAATGAGAAAATATCCATTTTTAAATGAGTCAGTAATCTTATTTCCAAACCAACATGTTCTCATTTTCCATTAAATGAGAATGCTGACATCTCATTTCTAAAAAAATTGTTTCTCAGTGCACATATAAGAACTTTTTCCTCAATTCTAAAGGACCGTTGTTTACTGTGTATCTGTTGTCTGTCTGATAATTTATTTATCTGTCCCGCCTGATTATTTGTGTTTTTAGTCTCTCTCTTCCTACATTCATTTATCTGTCTGATTATTATTGTTATTATATATCTATCTACCTACATATTATCAAATACACCTATTTATCATATCTAAGTATATTTATAACTAATGTCTCCACTCTACATATCTAATGTATCCATCCTTTTAAATGATATATCTAATCACCCAACCGCTTATTTATCTTTCTCTCGACTGACATCTTTCTTTTTCCCTAAATACATATATTCAAATATCAAGATTAAAGGAGAACAAAGAAATAAGTGGATGAAGAAATCAATGGGATTTAATTACATGCAGAAGAAAACTAATGTGACAATTGGAAGAGTCTTGGCATGAAATGCTGTTAGAACGCTGGTGTTAACTTCTTTCGTCTGTTAATTAGGCGCTGCAATCATGTGATCACGAAGCTTGCGTGATTACGGGCTTCAAGCATTAAATCTCTCTGTCCCTCTCTCTCTCTTTCGCTGTCTCTCTCACACACTTTTTATGCTGTTCTGTCTGCTCTTTCATCCACGTCGGAGCTCTTCTTTTTTCAGCAATCTCAGCGAACTCGAACAGAGGTGGAAGGTACAAACAAAGAGAAGAATTGCTAATTTTTCACCTCCTATTTCGCAGTAATTGTATGAAAGAACTTCTCGACATCCATTTGCGCCTCACCGGATATTGAGAACACAATCTCTACACAATATATGCAAAGCAGTTCGTGCTTATGTAATTTATGGAAAATGAAATATTTGTCTATAGTCACGGGAGGCGTGTAGTACTGATCTTCAGTTTTAAGTTTACTTAACATTCAGTGATTCCCAAAAGCTTTGATCTGTCCATCTCTCGGCCTATAACTAAGTTTAGGACCTCGACGAATGAAGATAGAGAAGAACGTACTGTGGCTAAAGGCACGTCAATTCGTGACTCCAATATTTCTAGGTACACAGATAAAATCTCAATTTTAAGAACCGCTATTTACTGTTCAATCGCAGATGTTGTCAAATGAGTGTTACGTCACAACAGTCTATGAAATCGCAAAACCTTTAACTGCAATTTATAACAGCAAGAAACTGGAACTATAGCAGATGTACGTGAAATTATCAAATGCAGGACAAAACACCGAGAAAAGCACTTCCGGACACATTGAATTTTTATGAATTAATATTTTTATTGGCTGAAGCACGTTGTGAAATGCATAAACAGGCAAGGAAACATTAAGTTTACCGTAAATTACACAAACAATAAAAGCGAAGGTGTAATAACGTCTTGCTCATTTTCTTGTTAAGTGTCGGACATTTTAAAAAGAAAATAGCAAAGCCGTTCTGACATTACTAGAAGGCTAAGAAGCCGGACATGTGCGTTAAAAACCCGGTTAGTAATCCTACTCGGGAACGTCCACAACACATTCGGATTACTTCCCCATTTGACGTTCCTAGATTTTAGTCACGACTGAAGTGCCTCTAGTCACAATGTTCTTCAAATTAGAAATAAGTAACCTCATTTTAACTGGTCATTTTCTGTCTGATTAGTTTATAATCTTCCTTGTTGGTAGTTTTGTACAATACGTACTTTAATTAGGCATATTCAAAATTGAATTTTCACTATTTTGTTCAAGTTAATTTTTAATATCACTAACTTGTTTCGTCAATCTTTATTTACGCTGTTTTTCTACTATACATTTCAGTACAACGTTTGTGTTTCAGTAAATATAGCTTAGACAAGACATATTTGAGATTTATTCGTTCCTTAGAAAAAATATTTTATTTTTGAATACAATTAAGGTTCTTACAACTGATGTGATTGACCGTGGTCTTTTTATACCAAGGAAAATGCTTTTTAGCTCATGACAGCATTTAGCACGAGAGGTCATTTTGAAGAAATATATGTACCCAGGAGCGGAGCGTGTCCTCCCAATTGCGGGTGTATATATCCGTCACGTACGTATGGTTATTATACGTTAAAAACATATCTGTGTTTATTAATACAGATACTGTAATGTTTATACAATTAGTTGTTTATTGCAATAAAAGGTTGAATGATATTTTGAAATTTTATTAGGAATACTTAGTAACATTCTATAATACAGTACAATATAAATATGTACATTTCCAATATTAAAACTTCGTTTCTAGTATGCAGAGTAGAAAACAGCTTCTTAAAATTGAGAAAAAAAAGTTCTTATCTGTGTACTGAGAAACAATTTTCTTAGAAATGAGATATTTCCATTCATTATTTAATTTAAAATGAGAATTTAATTCACTGATCTCATTTCCAAACCAACACGTTCTTATTTTCAATTAAATGAGAATGCTTATATCTCATGTCTAAGACAATTGTTTCTTGGTGTACAAATACTTTTTTTTTGTCAATTTTAAACACTTTTTTTTACTGTATATGAACCTAAGTGTATATAATAAACTTAGTTACATGGTTAAACTGCAAATATAGTGTAAAAGCATTGACAAAGTGGAAAAGCTACTTCACCGAATTGATTCAATAAATCACCCGATTGTTCTCGTAGACGAACTTACCTAGAATAAAAATAAGAAAAGAAATTTAAGTTTAAGGTTATACACACTGTAAAAAATGAAGCATTCCACCGAATAACGGTGTATGACACATTTCAGCAGATAAAGTGACTTCGCTGTGGTCCGCCATCTTACTTACACATACGCGTTGTTCCACTAAGGGAACAGTTTGCCAGCATATGTTAGCCCCTTCTCTTGGTCAATGGCGAAACAAGGGCAGTATGTCAGTCATGATCCCTATAGCATGATTCTACATGGAATCCAAGCATATTCCACAATGTGTCATACAGCGTTATTCGATGGGATGCTTCAATTGTACATTTTAAAAAGTAATTATTATATACATCAATTAAGGCATATTTTAGTCACTTGCTGTTCCCATTTTAAGCTCCAATCACAGTTCAAAATGTTTTGTAGATTTTTTTGTAAACCTTATAACACAGGTTTACAAAAAAATCTGTAAACATAGTCTATTAATAAATTTGGGTGGTCTAGGTAAAAAGTAAAGAAGTTGAGGAGAACGGGGATCGAACTCGGATCGGATCGTTGATAGTCTATTGTTTTAACAAATCGAGATACCAAAAGCCACAGTAAATTCGTCACTTTTCCCTATATATATGGCGGAAATTCGGTGCAGAAAATAGTTAAGATAGAAATTAATTATTTAAGACATTTTCTATGAATAATATATGTACAAGAAGCGTTTCTGAAAGAAGTAATTCTAAACAAGAACTAAAGGTACACTCCAATTTATAAAAATGGGCAGTGGAATATTTTATCAAGTCCAAAAAGGGG
>JAGDQP010015832.1:0-21638 GCA_022664845.1 Lepisma saccharinum | reverse complement strand
ATTTATAAAAATGGGCAGTGGAATATTTTATCAAGTCCAAAAAGGGGTAATATGACAGCAGGTAATGAAAATGCAATCAAAGAAGAACACATGATCTTGATGTTTTGAATTATCACTTAGTTATGTGTCTGGGACAGCCTCATATCACAATATTCCGACCTTATAGGGAAGTTACTTGTCGGGCCAGTTTCTATTTATCTTATTGTACAAAAGAGCTCAAGGCATACAAATAACTTCCTACACATTTGCGCACTATACATATACTTCGTGAGCACAATATTTAATAGATTTTCAGGCAGGAATATGTGCAAGAAGTGTATGTATTATTTTTAACAGTGTAGATAGTTTTGTAATAAAAAGAAAACTTTAATTAATATAGAACTTAATTACACCTTTAAATTTGTAGACTTAGACCAAATTACTACTGACGCCACTCGTATGGGCCATTAGAGTGACGCGTTTTTGCTGTGGAAACAGCACAAGTTTCCATCTAAGCAAACAGTATACTAAGGACAAATGTTTTCTATGTTAAAAAAAAAATAATGTAAAATGTTGTGAACACACTTCTTCCGTATTTTTTTTTTCGAAGTATTTGAGTTCAACACTAAAATCTTAACACAACTAAAAAAAATCTCAAGGCTATTCACTGTTATCTGTATTTCTTTCTCGTTAGCAACCGTACGTCTAGATACGTTATGTGTAGTTACCATAGTAAGCTAACTAAACTGACGTCATAGTTTGTCGATAGCGGCGAAGATTGGGTAAGTAATAACTAATAACCAGAGGTAGTAGAATTTCGAGACTCCCTAATTCTCTCAAATCACATGGAGTGAGATAATTTATTGTTAACAGTTTGTGAAAATATGTTTTTTAGGACACAAAATTACACTCAAAATTTGTACATTTTGCTTCCATCCTTGAATTCTGAGCTAAAATAATGCCTAAACAATCGGAAAAAAGTGTAATTCGTCTTCAAAAATATATGATAGGTAGGGCTCGCGTAGCACGGAGAATGTTAGAATGAAGTACATTCAATTCTCCATAGATGGCAGCAAATTTGTGAACATGGTTTGCCATCTAGCGGGAAAGTGAGAACTACATGATTACAAGGGCGTTCATTGATTGTATGCAATAGAATGTATTCATGCAAGGTTTATGTATAAAATTTTAAAACGCCATTTTAAACAATTATTTATTATTGTGATATTCAAGGAATTTCCCCTTGTATTCAAGAAAGTTTACCTTGTCCTCACGGTTTTCTAACATTGTCACGCAAGAAATTTAAAAACCTTTATTGAAGAAATTCTACTATCGCTAGTAATAACCAACAATGGCCAGACGACGAGGATTAAAATTTAGTTGATGCATGCTAGTCGGACTGAACCTTCACAGCCTTTCTCAATCAGAGCAGACAAATGCTGAGATAGGTCTAAGCTTGGAAATGAACCTTACTTGTGATGTTAATAACTTGAAGTGAATTCTACTCTCCATAACTCTTTACACACTAAATTAGAAGACTGGAATTTTTGACGTTTTCTTAAAAGAGAAAGTGTTTTCATAAAAAAGTATTGAATCTCGAATCTAAAAAAAATGTTTTTTCAAACTAAACACTCTTGCTTTGGTTACAAAATATGATCTTTTGAGGTGCGATTCCGATGTATTACGGATGTCATTTATTTTTGAAAATTGGAAGAAAGATTTTTCATCATTTTAGAGTGGTTCGCAATGGAAAATGATTGTTAGTTATGTTCGTTATCCACCATTACATTTTTACCGCAAAGCTTATCGTGGTTTCAAAGACGAAGACCAACTGCGAAATTAATCAATCGTGTTTAGTTAAAAATTGCAACACATAAGAATTGATAATTTTTCTCAAAGAGTGAAGAAAACGCTACACATTTCTGTAGTTTCCATTATCAAAAGAGAAAAAATTCATCTAAAAAGACCAAAACGAAGTTCGAAATTGAGTACTTTTCATTTTCTAACCATAAGAATTTTATCCCCCCCACCAAAAAAAAATCAATTGTAGTACAATTAGAAATTCATTAAAAAATACATTCTCATCGAAAAACAGTTACCATAAGTCATATCTTTCTTGAGCGGAAATTTTACATCCTTTTCTTTAGTTCACAATGGTTCGTGGTATCCTCAAATCTTGCAACGATAATTTTATTCATTTCCCGATAAGATAAAATGAATTTTATGGGCGGTAACAGCACTATGGCTTACGCTCGTACCGACATTATTTCCCGAGGTCATACAATGATGAAAATTTGCTCAGCGACGTAAGTCGGGTGACAATACAATATTCTATTGTTACTTTCATATACAGGATTTCTATATATTTATATATTTTAATATTCTTTTAATATTACTCATAAATACTAGCCTGCAAAGTTGTGACGTTAAACTGGTTACAGAACACTTTAGAATTTGGGTAAAATAATTAGTAAGAAAAACTTTTTGAAAACGTACTTTTCTTAAATAATTCGTACTAAAAAGTAAAAATTAATTTTGTTTATGCATGACTAAAAAGAAAAGTATAGGGTGCGCTCTCATATACAGTCACTTTGTAAATACTTCAATTAGCACGCCCCATACTTTTGTTTTTAGTCATGCATAAACAAAAAATACTTTTTAAGAGCGAATTGTTTAAGAAAAGTATGTTTTTAAAAAGTTTCTAAATTATTTTTTTATATTTTATTTGATGCTATTTTACTCTAAGAGAGTGGTCCCTCTTTTCACTATGGCAAGATGCAATGTTCAATGTAATTTGAACAGAATTTCTCTTTTCTGAATTTAGTGTGTAAGATTTTGCAAGTTTGCCGAATTCCAACATCACTCAGTCTTGAAGATAAGAAAAGATAAAATGAATTGTATGGGAGGTAACAGCACTATGGCTTTCGCCCGTCCCGAACTCAGCCTTGAAGAAGTTGCATGTTATATATACAGGGGTTGGACAAAAAAATCTAAAACGTTTGAAAACGTGTGAAAATCATACCTAGTATGGTGTGGGGCCTCCTTTTGCGTCCAAAACAGCTTGGATCCAACGTTGAATGGACGTATACAGCTCCTGAATCGTAGTGTGTGAAATGTTGTATCATTCTTCCTCCAAAACATGCTCCAGTTCCTTAAGGGATGATGGTGGAGGGTAATGAGACGGAAGACGCCTTTCTAACACAGACCACAATGGCTCAATGATGTGCAGATCTGGTGATTGTGGGACCCAGGGGAGGTGTGATAGCTCCTGGTCATGCTCCTCAAACCATGATTGCACCGCTTTTGCAGCGTGACAGGGTGCCAAATCATCTTGGTAGATGCCATCACCATCCGGGAACAATGTGTGGGCCATGGGTAGAACCTGGTCCCCCAAAATGGCCTCATACGCCTTAGCATTCATCATTCCATGCAGGGCTATGATGGGACCTGCAGAAAACCACGATATCACTGCCCATACTGTAACAGAACCACCCCCATGCTTTACAGTTGGGCGCAGACAGTCTGGATCATAGGCCTGCGACGGTGTTCTCCATACGTAAACACGACCGGTTGTTGGAAACAAGGTGTAGGTCGATTCATCGGAATACATTACGTGTTTCCACTGATCAAGCGTCCACTCCTTGTGGTCCTTGCACCACTGGATACGCCGCTTCGCATTTACTGCTGTAACCAGAGGTTTGGCGATCGCGGCCCTGCCATGAATTTTCATTTTATGAAGTTCCCGTCGCACTGTTTTTGATGAAACCGGGTTCTGTAGGTCGGAATTGAGTTCAGACGTAATTTTCATTGCAGTGGTCTGCTTTTTAGCTGCTACAATCCGTTTTAATGCAATCCTGTCCCTATCGGACAGGATTGTCTTTCGACCACTGTTGTGCTTTGCAGACGTTGTTTGCCCATGCATTGTGTATGCCCTCGTGACATTGGACACAGTGCCTGTCGATACCCCTACAATGGTCGCCACTGTTGTCACTGAAGCTCCAACCAGACGGGCACCAACGATCATGCCTCTTTGGAAGTCTGTCAGGTCGCCCATTTTACCGCACCACTTGTACACCACGACACTCACAGGTAAACTGGCTACTGCTGACGGAAGAGGAAAGTCCACATGACACATTGAAAACAAAACACGATCGGCAACCGCAACACGTGGTGTACAGTGGCGGGCCACACTTACGTGTCCTGTATGACATGTTTTTAGATTTTTTGTCCAACCTCTGTATATATATATATATGTAAAGCAACATTACGTTTTATGAATCTAGTTGTACAGGTATGGACAAAAAGATTGTCGCATGTCTATAGCTGAGATTTCTTCTTTCAAAAATAAATATATTGAAACATCGTATAAATTCCCTGACTTGCAATGATAAGCCGAATTACGTAACTTATTTGTGTGGAAAATATTCCCCTGATATATAGCCAAACAAGGGTAATGTAAAATGAAATAAAATTTTGAGTCGAAAAAATTGTCCAAAAATCCCATCAAGTTGTAAAGTTCTCTCGTTTTCCCCTGCAAAGGGATTTTTTTGTAACCCAAGGCGAATTTTAATTCTAGGCTTTGGTAATAAATTAATTACTTGAACAATTTAATGAAGATAGGAATTATTAACAATGTAGATGAGGATCAATTGTATTTAAAATGAACTACCATATTTGCTTCTTTAAATAATGTGACTCAACTTCGTTTCCATAAACCCAAACTCTTATAAATGAATGTCAAATGAGATACCGTACTTTTTCAAGAAGTTAGAAAACCTCTAATTTACTAAGGACCATCACTGCCCTCTGTTAGTAACTGAATGAACTACATGATTTGTGCAGTTATTTTTATTTCAAATTCAAGTATGCATAGAGTGCAATCAGGGCAGATATTAATAAATTGTATTAATTAAAAAAATATTTATACATAATCTTGTCAGGTTTGCTACCAACGTTTTTTAAAACCTTGCTTTATTAATAGAAAGTGAGAGACTTCTTGAAACGTTTGTTAGATGGGTAATAAAACTCTCATTTCTTACAAATTTCTTGAACGCAGAGTGATAGCAATGTAGCTTAATAGTGTAGGACAACAGTTCATAAACATTTGACATGTTGAGGAATGTATCTGTGTATTTGCATTTTCCGACAACTTAAGCCAGGGATAATTTAGGGGGTGGGGGTGAGTCCTGACCCCTTCCCCGAAATTCGGATATTTTTGTAATAGTAGTATAATTTTTGGCAAATTATATGGATTTTACGTAAATTTCACACACAGATAGACCTCGGATCCTTCCCTCAAAGGCGCTGGTTTCCCGTGAAACCGACTTCTAGATACGTGCCTGCCTTAAGCAAGCGATTTTCAATGGCAGGTTTGTGAAATTATTTTTCCGCTTCCCGGCAAAGTGCTGTTATTTATCTACTTTCTTGAATCTTGAAACTTATCTTTTTTTATTTTCTTTCTGCAACAAATACGTACGTTAAAAAGATATTGTGCCAACTCCAAATAAACTACAAACCTACTGTTAGTTCCCAACTATTGCAGAGCTCCGTAGATCAGTGGCGGCGTAAGACAATCTGGAGCCGGGAGCAAGTTAACTTGATTGATGTCTGTTCGCGAACGTAATCGTGACGCACATTGCTACTATTGGCCGGAATATCTTATTTTCCGTTATTTGGAGCCCCGCGGCAAAAAAATCAGCTGCCAAAACTCTCGCTCACTCACTTTACCTATATGTAAAAATGGCTTCTTAGAATGTGAAGAGTTATATTATCGGCTATTATTGTTAAGCGAACAAATAAAGAGTTCTCAGACGGCATAGCAATTACGTCACCGACCACCACTGATGTGCTCCAGTGATTAATCTTAACAAGCGATCATTCACTTGTGTCGGTGACCGGCAGGGGCACCGCTAGCTTCCCTTACGCCACCAGTGCCAAAGATATCTCTAGTTACCTCCTGAAAACTCAAAAATTTTCATTAATGAAAACAAATGTAATGTGCCTTCAAAGTTACCGTAACAATAAATGTATGGCAGCAAACAAGCAGCTTTGTCAGGGTGTGTTGATTTAAAAAAAACGCATTTGGGAATTACAAAATTATTGCCAGTAAATATTTTTCGACATGCAAGTAGCTAGTAACATAACATTGTTATGATCAATCTACCTATTATAGAGTCAGTGATATTGTTTTCACCAGTAAAGTTCATTAACGATATTTCATCTTAACAGTGTATTCAGCAACATCGCTCGGTCTCTTGGAAGTCTGAGGTTCCGCAAAGCTAACCTAAGGTAACAATTTCTATCCTGAGAACCAGCTTTCAAAAATTCCCCGGAAGAAGCAAAAGTATGCGAATTTCAAATGCATTACACACATGTAGAACAAGCAATTAACGCAGAAAACAATAAATAAGAAGTAACAATCATGGACGGAAGGAAAAACGGGAAAATATAACTTGATTTTAGCTAACCCACTTTCTCTCGCTGCCGCTTGCTCGGTATTAATTCATATCTGTGCGTGACATTTACGTGGATTTATATTTGTATGCGAAGTTGGTTTACCACATCAATATGTATATGAAATTGAAAAAGTAGTAATTTTTTATATTTCCCAGATTGAATTGGGAGCCGCCGTCACTCAGCGCGTATGACTGCGAATCGGGAGGCCTGCGTTCAAATCTTGGCCAGGACGCTGGAGATTTTTCTCGCACGCAACCACCTATAAAATTGACTGCCAGAGTGTCTAATATTTCTGGGTATCTTGGGTGGTAATGCCCCTTGTGAGTGAGTAGTAACGCTCGTTGCCTTTTGATCAAGGGGTCCCGGGTTTGATTCCGGGTAGGGACATAAGTTGTTCGGAGCCATGTTACCTATCTTTTCTTTCGCGTACTTTCGTATGTTATCTTTATCTAATGCAAGACAATAGCAAACCACCATCGGTTCATAGTGACGATTGCCACTGTCACTTGTTAATGGGACTTCGTCTTGTGAGTGATTAGACAACAAATCATATCAAGGGCGGTCACGCGTAGACTAAGCACCCCACCTCGCTTCATGTCGTGGATCGAGAATATTCGTAGCCCTACCTTCACATGCCCCATGTGCCTTTTACCACGCGTACACATCGTACAGGGGGATACTTTTGCCTGTACAAAAAAGGCCTCTCAAATTACTAGCTATTAGAATGAAACTAGTACTCTAACCTAATTTGACCTAACCAGAAATATGCAACAAGCTTCTTACATGTATTCAAAAATAACAAAATCTCAATCTAATTATTAGTGCAAATAGGTTGAACATTAGCATTTCAGTATTCCGGGCCGCAAAACGCACTCTCGCCTGTATTTATGCCGAAAAATGCACGAGTGGCAAAATGCAGGGTTGCAAGACGCACGCCACTGTTTCTAGTCGGGTAGCCTGATTTGATACTTGATAACTGCACATACATTTCCATATTTTTGTTCATATTTTTTAAAGAACTTTACATTTTCTTTCTTTCTGCTGAAAAATCTCCTTTTTGCTACTTTTGTATCTTGAGACATTTTACTAATTCATTGACATAGGTCAGAAAAGTCAGGTTAGATTATTTGCATTATACGTAATTCAAAATTTTACTAACTTTACAGAAATAGCTTTAATATATTTTATTGTCAAAGTCGCATTGATTTCCCTTCAACATCTGTTAGCGTTGTGGTACCACCTCTTCGTGTTCTGCTGAACTAATGATTGCTTTCCAAGGGTGACACGCTTATATAAGAGAGGATATACAACATAGCATAATGCAGGCAGCACTAATACCATCTCTTAGCGATGCCGTCAATTAAGTGTTAGTGACAGAAATAATGGAATAAGTAAATTATATTGGTGCACATTTATTACGAGTTTTTCTAGTTAGACATTTTAACATTTTATACACATTAATATTTTAGGCGTAAGAAAAGTTTGACGTACTTTGAACTATTTAGTTGCTGCAGAAATTGTGTCGGTGTTTTTACCCCTCCATTCAAAAACTAACCACGAATCAAGAAAGACACTTATTCCAGAATATTAATAAATTATATCTTCTCTACCATTCTGCACAACTGTCTCCCATCGTTCAGAGAGCTCCACCGTCACTTTGTGGTTTCTGGGCGAAGAAAACATCAAACTAAGAGTTCTTTGTCGCGTCGTCGCAGAAGAAACTGCCGCGCAATTCAATTGACAGTGAACGCAATAGATGATGGTCCGAATGTGCAAGTTCTGGGAAGTATATCGGATGTGGTAAGACATCCATTTCCAGCTCCTGAATGATTGCTTTCGTCATTGTTGCAGTCTGAGGTTTGGCGCTATACATCTGAATAATCATGGATTACCGTATTGCTGGTTGTTTCCCGCAATACCCGCCTGAAGTTGACGCAGTTGTTTTCAAAACAACGCATTTATTGTCATACTCCTGGAGAGCAGTGAAGATTCATTTTTGATCCCACCAAATGAACAAAAAATGTCTTTCTTGTGTGCAGTTCACGTTTCATACCACGTGTTCCATTTCGGTGTGGGCTTAGCTATTGTTTCATTTGTGTGACGTTGATGTATATGCACCATTTTTCGTCACCCGTGACAATTCTGTACTAAAAGGGTTAATGTTGTTGGCGAGCAGAGCGATAATGATCGACTTAAAAGGCACATATAACTACAAGTTTGCCTTTGTTGTTCTCACTAAACATGTGGTGAACCCACGCACAAAATTTCTGTAGCTACCCCATGGAGCGCCGGTGTCTTCAGACGATGGTATGGTCACAGTCCATCTGTATGGCCAATCCCGTGGCATTTGGTGTGGATCCGTATGAATTAACGCACTCAAACAGTTCTCATGAAAATCAGATTTTCATCCAGACTGTGGTTGGTCGTTCATATAGAACTGTCCCCTCTAGAAACGTGCATACCAGCTTTGATCAGTCCTCTCACTAATGGCGTTGTCGCCATACATCGTACAAATGTTTCTGACGGCCTCTGCCCAACATTGCCAAATTTTCCGACTTAAGAATGTGTCTCCGACGAACTTTAATCCTTCTTGTGTCTTCAACATACTGGATAGCTGAACGTATCTTCTGATTTATAGTTATTCCTTTTGCGTATACGGACAACCAATAAATGGATCTAATATATCCTTGTCTATTTTCTTGGATGAAAGTCCAATTTTGAAGTTTTACAATGTAGGAGACCGAAAAGATGAAGAACTATTGATAGACTCTGGTCCGCGAATGTGAGACAGGAAGTCTGAGTCAGACTTAAACATGTAATTCTAATTAAATTAAATTTAAAATATACAAACAAAACACACGAAATTTCAAAAGTGAGTGAAAGTCTATTCAATGAAAATTTACATTAATACTTCTACTTTATTTTACCAAAGATTTATTACGTTTAGAATTACATAATGTGTCCCAAAGATCAGTAAAACCTTTACAACTGTTTTTAAATTAGGCCCACCGAACTTAGTGGTCCGTAGAAGTGTTTCAAACATATCACTGGTCCTTTGTTTTAAAAGATTGAGAAATTCTGGCTAAACTCTAGCTTTGGTAAAACGAGGTTTTATTTCCTTAAAACCACTGCTGGTAGGTGGCAGAACAGAATCTCTATATACATACACGAATTTCATTTACATTTATAAATAAAAAAGCCATTAGTTATCTCAGATGTCTGCAGGATATTAGACAATGCAGAAACAACTACAGAAGTTTTCTTCATTAGCAGTTTCGTTGAATCACTAACTAAGAAATATCACGCAATATGCAGTAGAAAAAGAAGAATTTTTCCCTTTTTCTGACGGTGTAACCAGAATCAAATTATACTAACACTGTCTATACCGCTTTCTAGATTTAGTTTTTCGATTACGAGAACTTATAACAAGTTAACGCTGCGTTTCTACTAAAAATCGCAAGGGCTCCGGTCCCTTGGTAGCATTTCAGGTACAGGTACACAATCATTATATTTTATTAACTAGGTTCGTAACCCTCATAACTGGGGTGCTTAGATCAGTAAATTCATGATGTATCCCGTCATGATTCAGAAAAATGTCAGTACTTGCAGATATCGACAGTACTTCCAAAAAAAAACGCTCTAAGAGAAAAACAAAAAGAAATTCTGAAGAAACAATGTTTCTTAAAATGTATTAGAAAGAAAAAGAAATTTTGATACCGATCTAAATGACTGCCTTGAAAAATCTCCCTCAAATGACTTCAAAGAAAAGCGTGGGGCGTAAATATTGAAACCCAACAAGATTAAAAGTCAAGACAAAATCATGCCGTTTAGCAATTAGTTTTTTGTATTACTGATAATATTTAGTCTCTAAGCTTTTAATTTTAGTCATATAACGGAAATCTTGTAAGGCAGTCAAATTAGGCCGATATCAAAATTATTGTTTTTTTCCTTCTTTATTTTAATAAAAGATTTTTTGGAAACCTATAAATTATTTTGTATGTCTTTTAGGCTTTGTGAATTTCAATCTGTGTTAGGTACAGAGAAGAATAAAATAAACCAGCTGCATACAGAAGATGAGAAATGAAGAAGTGATGAACAGAGTAGGTAAGAGACGAACAATCCTGCAAACAATTAAGAAGAGAAGGAAAAAATGATTAGGACATTGGTTACGTAGAGATTGTTTACTGAGAGATGTAATTGAAAGTATGGTTAGGGAAACGAGAAGAAAATGAAGAAGAAGAATCCAACTACTTGACAACATTAAGGAAGACAAGTCGTATAAAGAGATGAAAAGCAAAGCGCAAAATCGGGATGAATGGCAGTGGCGGCTCGTGATCTGAATATCAGGTGAAGTTCAACGAAAATATTAGTGCAACATTATCTTAAACGTTCAGAATGTGCTGGCTCTTTTAAATGTCAAATATTGAGTATATTTTTGATAGAGTTCTAAAAGTCTCGTGTCGTTTTAGATTGTATCACGTATGATTTTTCTTAGGTGAACGTTATTATGCATGCATAACGAAATTGTAGGTGAAGCGGCGTTTCACTAACTACAACTGAAAAGCCGCCACTGGAGAGAGTGCTTAGGCTGCCTTAAAGGACCTGCTACTTTCCGGAGAGCACTGATGGTGGTGGTGATGATCAATTATTTAGCTTATAATTTCGTACAGCGTTGTTATTGCACGATTGTCACTTAATTTAGAGCAGACTAGTTTCTCAATGCGCATTTCTAATAGTGATGTAATCCTATTACGGACGACGTAGGACTGAAGTGTTATTTTTTTTTAATTAATTGGCAACACTAACAACTGCATCGCCCAGAGTACCTCTATGCTTTTACTAATAACTAAATCCAAATGTAGGCACAATTTGGTGCAAAATTTATCGAAGCGTACAGATTTGTATGAGTAAAGGTATTTGTATAAGTGAAATTTTAAATAGGTTGGCGACACTGATAGATGGGTGCATGGGGACGGAGATATCACATAACTTTCCTACTGTGTCAATTAATTTTCTTACATCAAGTGTGGTGCAAATACGTTGAATACCATAGAAGTAATTTTGAAAAATTAAATGATTTTAAAAAGGTGGAAACACTGACAACTGGGGCGCAATACTTCACTGGGGCGGAATATCAAATAATTATATTGTCATTGAAAGTACGTATGTGTGCAAAGTTTCAAGTATTTCCGATGTGTGGAATTGGGTCAAAATTAGCTTAACTAACGCAAAAACAAATTAAGATAAATAAACGCTTATAATAATGAGTGTGTTTATCTGATATCGCATCACGAAAAAATGGCCGTCACTTTGTGTCACCAAGAACCCTAGTTGTCAGTATTGTCAACCCATATAAAATTCACTTTTTCAAATGGTTTCAATAGCATTTGACGTATTCGCACGAAGCTTGACATGATGAACATTATTCAACAACAACAACAACAACAAAACACTGTGAGTATCCTCGTCCCTCAAGCACTCCAGTTATCAGTTTTGCCAACCTTATTACTATACGAATGTGAGTTTGTCTGTCATCGCATCACGCAAAAATTGCTGGACGTATTGGATGGGATCACTTTTGGCACATCGGCAGATTTTACCCTTTGTCAAGTATGTGTAATTTTACTTGGTACACAGTAAAAAAAATGCCTGTGTTAATTGAACACTTTTCGGTGTCCCAACGTGACTACCACCTTTTTGTGTTAAATCAACACAACACATTATGTTGATTAGACATCAAGTGTTTGCTGTCACCATCTTGATCGCTTGCTTTCATAGAAATTGAACATATTCTCAATGAATCGGAATCCTGATCTCTAATTGACAAATGGAAACCCAATTAAACAATAGCAAAAGTCGTGGGAGTAACTTTGTTTGTGTTTGAGGTTCAGGAACATATTTTTGTTCCCTATACTGTTTGAATGTAGTGTTTTATCCCAGACAGTTGGTTAAACGCACTTGTCTTTCGGCTACAAGATCGTGGGTTTGAATCCCACCTCGGGCATGGATTTTAATTTAGATTTAAGAAAGAACAAGTTCCACAAAGTTTTAAAAGGTATAACATGTTCAACAACTAAAGCCCGCTTAGGGCGACCCCACTTGAAACAAAGAAGTACGGTAAGACGCTGAACCTCTAATTCTGCAACCCATGTTCAAATTTCGCTACAGCAATAACTTTATTTTTTGTTACTAGAACCGAAATCAACACCGTGTGTTGTGTTGATTTAACACATAAAAGTGGTAGTCAGGCTGGAACACCGAAAAGTGTTGAATTAACACAGGCATTTTTAACTGGGTACCCCCCAAGAATCAGTGGGCAGTATTACCAAATTACAGTCGGTATCCTCTTAACCGGCCACCACGAGATCGAACCCTGGTCGGATAATGAAATGGCTGGTTAAACCGAATTTATGGAACACAGCATAAATCACTTCACAAGATGAACAGAAAAAAATCGCAGAAAGGCTAGTACACATACATTTACTGTATCAATGTATTTTTAAACTAAATAATTGTAGACTATATCTTTAAAAATCCACATTTAAGAAAGGGAAATGCTGTACTTAAAAGCAATCAGTAATTTTCTTCGTCAGCTAAGAGGATGGTTAAGAAAGAGTCTACTGTATTGTAAAAGTTCTATTTTTGAAACTGCGTCCATTGCATTGGACGTATCCGCACCAAACATCGCATAAATATTATTCGACACAATAGAAAAAATCTATAGATGTCCTCGCTACCTCCCCCCCAAAAAAAGAACGTAGGTTACCCTCGACGAATAGCCAAATTTGGTTAAAATCTAACCAATACTTATCTTGACACCATGTCTAAATATAAGACAATAGGCGAAGAGATAAAAGAAAATTTAAAAGTTACTTTCCAGAAGAGCAAAATACCAAAAAACAAATAAACTAACGAGGACTAAACACTAGAACTGTCATGTACTGCTTTTGGGCAGTCAATAATTGGCTCTTCCCATGCAGTTTATTGTCGCTAATTCACTTTAATACTGAACCAAGAACAGATCCTTGAGGTATTCCCATAGACTTTATCCAGGTTAACTTGCCTCTTCCCTCAGTTTCATCTACAGACTTCACTTTCTCCCACTGGTTAGCTATTAGAGAGCAAGGGCCAATATTATCCCTCGCCCTCTCTTTGAGTAGCATTATCTTTGCCTTGCCTGTGTCAGGAAGGTGGAGAAGACATGGTTTCTGATTCTTCCTCCACCTTCCTCGTCTTCTTCCAACAAGTTCACCTTCTGCCGCTTTGAAATTAAGCGACTACTACCACTATCCATGTCGTATGATAAATTGAAACGCTTATACTACGCAGGAGAGAGAGAAGCAAGTCAGCTATCTTACCCTCCATTTAGAGGAAAAGAGAAGAGAGAGCTCATTCGGAGACTGTTATTAGAGGCGAACAAGTTGCAGAAGATGTTCGTTCGAGTTCTTCCTTTTTTGTGCGATATTTTTTTTTCTTTCCTCTTGCAAGCGATAGCACTGCTACGAGATCTCGTTTCTTGTGGCTCCGGTACTTCATTGAGAAGTTTATAGCATCGAACCAAGAATCGTTGGTCTTAATACTTTCTTTTTTCTCTTTCATAACAAGAATGAAGGAAAGAAAAGCACAGGCAATATTTTAACCAAAATTTGTGACGAACAGTTAATTAATTTAGTTGAATTTAGAATTCAATTTCATTTATAGCCTTGAGACAACTAAGATCTCAGATCGCAATTAATTATAGTATTTCTTATAGAAATGCTTTATTGAATTATATCAGGAAGAAATCTTTATTAAAATTCTCCAATATTTATTAATATTACATGACGAGTCCAGAAGCCAAGGGATAAAAGCTACACTGACAAATAAAAAAGGTTCGAGGTAATCTTTCATATATAACCCGAAATATATGTAACACAAAATTTTATACAAAGAAACCTTGGACTTTAATGTGTCCATATATAAAATATGACACTTTTGTGTAACATTTTTCGGGTTATATATAGAAGATCATTTCGAACTATTTTTTTATTTGTCATCCCATAGTTTCTGGGGTCAATATATATTGTTATGATTATCTTTCACACTGAAATATCTCGACGTTTCGCGGGCTATTTCCTCAGATATGACATGATTTAAAGCTATCTTGATTCGAAATCTACAATATGAACTGAAGTCAATTTTACAAAGAAGAGAATGTATACTTCTAGAACTTATAGAAATTAATGAAATTGAAAGAAAATTGTTGATTTAATTATCTATTTGAGTACAAATAAATACATTCATTGTGATATTATACTTCCAAATGTGTCCATTATGGACTTTGATTCCTTAAAGTCGGTTTTGTTGACCTTGCTTAAACGAATATATGAGACAATGGCTTCTCAGATTTACTGAAGTCTTATATGTTTATTCTCTACAGATCTGCTGACATTTGTTTTTACTAGAATCACAGATATTAATAATAGTAAATTACATTACTTACTGGTTAATAAATGAGTGGTTAAAAATTAGGTGTTTGTACAAACAGAGAAATTAGGTGAAATAAATAAGGAAAAGAATAAACAAATTTCACTCCATTGATGAAGTTCGCACTACTTGATGTAAACTTAAGTTCGACCGACAAGACATTTATTTTTTTTAAGTTCGAAAATTTGCCTAATGCAAATTAATATTAAAGGATTCACATATTCGTCTTGTCGCTTACATGTTAGAGCTGTGTTGCCAAATAATACAATATCTCGAACGTGCCTGTTAGAATTCTCTTCAGTTTGTGTTTGTATCTCTGATTAATAACGGTCGGAACGTTTCTAGAATGTACTCGAAGAAAAAAATAAAATCAAACCTGCAATTTAAAATTATGTACATGAACCCGAATTGTCATTTTGCTTCATATGGTATCGAGGTTCAAATATATATATATATTTGCGCATCAAGACTGAATCAAATTCAATCAAATTTGGGATGTTGGAAAACGATATTATACTCTCAAGGTTTCAGAAAGTGTACAATAATGTTAGATTTTGCTACATTTTACAGCTCTGTTTTTCGTTGCCCCACGGTATCTCGAGATTACTCAAAAACTTACAGGATTATTATCATCCTGTAAGTTTTTTTAGTAATCTCGAGATACTGTGGGGCAACGAAAAACAGAGTTGTAAAATGTAGCAAAATGTCACATTAAATAAAGGAAAGTTTTGCAATGAATTAATTTTCTTAATCTATATATGAATATAAGTGTACGTAAGTGGATTTTGAACGGCATACTCTAAATAAATGCTGGGGTACCAGGGACAATATGAGTATTGTAAAGCGATTTTGAAAGAATTATTGTTGTCGTAACGAAAAATATCGTCATATTTATGATGTGTGACGTGTCAGTAGTTACAATAAATGTTGATTTAGCAATGTTAATTGAGTATTGTTAAGTTTACCATATTTTTAACCATATTATTACCAATACTGATGTGTTAGGGCGGAACTAACCATAAATTATGTTGATTTAACCTTATTCATACACTAATTTCTTGCGCATGCGTACACGGTTACCATGCTTCCTGTTACGGGATGAACAAAAATGATGGCGCCATATTTACAATAACAAAAAATGCAAAACTACTGCAAATGCACGAACCTTCACCTTCATCAGGAGTTCGTGATGATAATTTTGATGTTGCAGTTGATGATCAATATAATAACATTAATATTTAAACGTGTGAAGATATTTATGCATGTTATATTACGAGTTTGTAACTGTTTATTTTCTGTTGATATATTTGTGGTCAACAGATGGCAGCACCGTTTTCAGCAAGGAAGCTCGTAGACACCGGAGGTTTTTTTAGACAATCATATACTTTGCCGAATTAAACGTAGGATTATTTTCTTTATATACTGACATACGATTAAGGAAATTGCTTATTAAAGGATTTTGGAAATAATGGCAAATGAATATTTATTCATGCATATATTAGTGTGAGTCTTTGTTAGAAGTAGACGACGAGTGATTCGCCTAATAGGAAGTGACCACATACCAGCAAAAGTCACAATTGACTTCACCAGACCAAACCCAACCACACCCATAATCCCGCTCCAAGTACTTCGTTCTGACAGAGCGAACTGGGTTGGCTACAGGGAACACATAGAAGCAAAACTCACAGACTCTACACCACCCACCATAGAAGACGAACTATACTCCACCTTAGACCATATCACCACTACAATCAAACAAGCATCAGACAGTCACATCCCTACTTCTACTACTCACCCGTTTAGACCTAATTTACCTCCACAATACCTACCATTAATACGCAGCTCCCGTAATCTTTACCGAGACTATCAACGCACAAAAAATCCGGAATCGCTAAGACTTCATAGACAACTCCAAAGAGAAGTCCATAACTACATAAAAGCATATAAACTACGACAATGGATCAAAACATGTAATAATCTGGCAGATACATCTCACCCATCCAAATACTGGAAACGCTTCAACACACTTACAGGTAAATACGCACGCACCACATATCCTCTACTCCAAGAAAACAAAGCCCTTCATACAGACAAAGAAAAAGCCGATGTTTTTGCAGATTATCTTCAAACCATCTTCACCCCCACAATACCTTTCAACCCTTTTCGAAGACACCCCGCAGATCATCTTGACATCCACTCCCCTCATCTACAACCAAATTCTGATCATCCACTTCCTGAACATCCACTTACTACACCAATCACACCCGAAGAAATCATACACATAATCACTCGCAAACGTCAATCTGCTCCAGGACCCGACAAAATTACCTATAGACACTTCAAAGAAGCTCCTATTTTCCTCATACAACTTCTCGCTCATATATATATACCTTTATTTTGCGCACAGGATACATCCCATTACATTGGAAAACTTCACAAACACTCATGTTCCATAAACCACAGAAACCTACCCATGCTGTCTCCTCGTACCGACCCATTCAACTAACTTCAACATTTAGCAAAATCCTAGAGAAAATCCTAGTCACCCGGTTCCATACCCACCTGGAACACCACAACCTTCTACCCCTACACCAAGCAGGCTTCCGTCCTTCCTTTAGCATTAATGATCAGCTACTTCGACTTACCAACATGATAAACAATCACTATACTACATCCAAACCTTCTTGCTTGGTTCTGTTTGACCTCGAAAAAGCATTTGATAGAGTCTGGCACAAAGCCCTAATACATACACTCCGCTCATTTCATCTTCCCATAAATTACATCCGCTATGTATTTAACTTCCTCACGAACCGCCTGACCTATGTCTCTATCAATTCCAGTACATCACATCCTATTTTCGTACATTGTGGTTTTCCACAAGGATCTGCACTTTCCCCACTGCTTTATATCCTTTTCGTTGCTGACCTCCCTCCATTTCCCAATAACATTCACATATTCCAATACGCAGATGACACCGCCTTTCTAGCACTCAGCAAAACCATACCACATATAAACAGAACCATGAACGATGACATCAAGACATTCACAAACTGGTGTAGTAAGTGGGGATTATCCATTAACTCCACTAAAACTCAGGCAGTAGTCTTCCTTCCTCGTAAACGTCGTTCACGAGTTCTTCGAAACCCATCAAAACTGACAGTACAAAAGCAACCTATCAATCCTTCAAAATATGTCACATATCTAGGAATCATCTTTGAACATCTAACATGGCGCCCACACTTAAACAGAATCATAGACAAAGCTACAAACCGCCTAAATCTCTTAAAACGCCTTACTGGAACTACATGGGGACTAAACCCACAAACAGTCATAAACACCTATAAAGCATTCCTTCGCCCGATTCTCAGTTCTCACGATTGGACACATAGCCTGGCTTGCAGCAGACACACACATCTACCATAAACTACAAATCATGGAACGCGACGCTCTAAGGATCGCCTACCGTATCAAACTATCCAGTCCTACCCAAGAACTCTACGATCAAATCACCTTTCCCCAACTTCTGCTTCACCTTGAAACACTCCGCCTGAAATATATCACAGCGCTTTGCGACAGAACACCCACTACTGGAAGACATTATACACACCCACGTACATCATAACGCACCAGCTACACACATATCTTCACCACTCTCACTCCTTTTCACACTCTATCAATATACTATACCACCCGACCACCCTGAAATAGCACACATACTAGCCTTACGTTCACCTACCATCCCTCACATCATTGCACCCTCATATGCCGCACAGTAACCTATCTTGAACGCTAGGGCTCATCTGTCCACATATAGATCTAGAGTCGCCCCTAGATCAGAAGATTATCACTCACTGGTCTTAATTGTGCCAACGTGTTGTCTTGTCTAGTGCACCTCACTTTCATCACATCACTTTCACATTATACATATTATATATTTGCCGACTATAACTTTATTGATTATTCGATTTATATCCCTACCTAGTTATATGGTTATGAAGAAAACTCATAATAATCCCAGATCATGGAAGAAATAAAGTTATATGATCTCACAAATCTCTTAGCCTACCCACCTTCCCATGTTAACTCCTGTTGCACCACTTCCTCTTCCCACATAGAGGGTGTAGCCCTTTGGGAGTAATAAAAAAAATCGCCTAACACTTAACTCTTTTAAGGGCCGAACACTGTAGTTCAAACTTCAAGCCTACCAGAGCGCAGTGTTGTCAGGTGTAGGGAAATTTCCCCAGAAAACGGGAAAATCTGACTCCAAAGAAGAGCGAAAGGGGAAACATTTTTAAACCCAGGAAATTTCGTTGCATTTTTAGGCACATTTTTTAAAGTTCCATTCATTTGTAAAGAAAACTTAAAATCCGGTAAATGTTAACAAAAAACGGAAATATTGCAACTGGAACCTTACAACACTACCCAGCGGAAAATTTTATATTGATGTGCGGTTATAATACCGTCACTGCAAACTGTTATTACTACAAAGACAAACTGTTATAAAACGTACAATACGAATAGGGTTAAAGCTACTACGTTTCGGGTTGATTTATTGTAAATTTAACAATAAAGTATTGTTAGTTAGCGTATGGTAAGCTGTTGAGAACAACCATACAAGTATTGTTAAATTAACAAAATACGCTTAGCAATAAACGTTTTGTAAATGCAACCATAAAAGGTTTTGGTTCCAAAATAACCACATTTTATGGTCCCGTTGACCATAATATCGTTATATCTATTATATTTGTTTTAGACAGGCCACAATTGGGCGTAGGGGATAGAAATGGGAAGGGCGTAGGGCAGGATCTAGTTTTAAAGGTATCAATTTAGCATTTGATACTCACTTATCCCTAGGGACTGTTTGGCAGAGACAGTGAGAAAATACACGAGAAACTACTTAGAAACAGATTTAATTTTGGATCAGCTACAAAATTTATGGACATTTTATCCCAGATTTTTTTAGAACTGGAATTAAGACGACCCTCTTTGAAAATAAGACATGTCGTAATACGCAATGATGACGTAAGACATATCGGCGTAGTAAAACACAATCAAAGTTTTATTTGAGTCTAAGAATTTTATTTGAACAACATTTATGATTGAAGAAGCAGACTAGAGGGGATTTCTGTTCTTCTCTGCTGTGCAAAGTAAATTTCTTAACAATAGATTTTTTTACGTGGGGAACCTCCTCGATACCAGAGATGAAACGAGTCAACGGAACAATCGACTCATGTTTTGGACCGGGTTACCGGGTCTATGCTTGGGTCAAGACCAGATCAAGTTTAGGACCGAGTCACCGGAATCATCAAGTCACATATGTCCTGGTCACCGGATCACGAAGAGTGACCCGGTTTCAGCTCTGTTCTATACAGTATGTCATCAATCATAAATTTTACTCCAATAAAATTTTGATTACGATTTTCTTAGTCGACATGTTTGACGTCATAATTTGCTGAGATATTACGCTATTTATGACATGTCGTACAATACTTATGTGTTTCTAGTGTCAAAACTTCGCCTTTTTTTACAACCTTTCATATTTAGGAACATTTTCTGGTTTCGATGTCAATATTCACCTCTGAAAATGTGTCCCTCTAATTTGGAACTATCCTGTATATGATACCACTCCCACGACGACACGAAATTAAAACACTGGTGAAAATGAGCTATAAATGACATTTTAAACTGAAACGTATAATTAAAGTGTATTATGTTTGAAATGATAGCGAGTTTATCTGTGGTTTCTAAATGAAATATTTCCGTCACTTCTGTAACACATTGCTTTCCCACAGAAGGGCGGGGGGGGAGAGGAACTGAACATTTTCCCACTGTTTATTCCACGTAGTAAACATACTATTGATTTGCACAATTACACGATGTATTTGTTCGAGTGGGAGTGAGATTCCACACCACCCTCGTTTTATTTTCTTAGTAGAAACAAAACAATAAAAAAAAATGTGTCTAAAAATACAGTTTGGAACATACACTGTATTATCTAAACGAAAAAAAAAAATGATTGGTTTGTGCGATATCTAACATGTAGCATGGACATACAATACATCACCAACTACGACCCCACACGGAGCATAATTATCGAACAATCTGATTACTGTTTTGTTCTGTCCTCTTTTTTTTTCCTTCATTTTTGTTGTTTTTGTTTCATGAAATGCAATATCTATTGTTTCCCCTCCACTGTTTTTTTGTGTAGCTCACAGAAACAGAGTATCTAATTCCGTCACTTTGTAACCAAAACTGGACATTCGTCCCTCGGTATCAACGAATGGTTTCGTGTGTTTTCACGGATATCAAAATCCACGTTCCTGAGATAGCGTTATGTTAGCACTTGGTTTAATTGTAATATCTTCATAGCCACAATGCAAATACTATATAAGTAGTATTTAGATTGTATTATGTTGGCCTTAGGCTATGAGAAAGAAGTACATATTCAGTACGACACAATGGAAAACAATTGACTTCGTGAATGTTTGAGTCGCTATTTGACCATACGGATGCCACTTGAGCAAGAGATATGACACTTATTAAATTATATTAGATCTTTCTCGTCGAGGGGTGGTGCTTTACACTCTCTTCAAGCTTTGGGAGATTGCTTTAAGCAACTTTATATTAGGCGTTATTCGAAAGAAACGCAAGACTAGTGGCTCGCTATAGGAAATCTTAAATAAAGGAAGCTACGCCAGCACAGGGAGTGAATCAGCTTAAAGAGTGGATAATTTTGT
>JAGDQP010015831.1:0-41816 GCA_022664845.1 Lepisma saccharinum | reverse complement strand
CAAGGAACTACATAAATTGATAAGTGCTATATGGAGAAAGGAGGAGCTCCCAAAGGAATGGAAAACATCAATAATTGTTCCGATTTACAAAAAAGGCGATAAGTCGGAATGCAATAATTACCGCGGAATCTCGTTACTTCCAACTTGTTACAAGGTATTAAGTAATATTCTGTTAACACGCCTAAATGTATACGTAGATGAAATAATTGGAGATCACCAATGTGGATTTAGAAGAAATAGATCCACGTTGGACCAGATTTTTGCTTTGAGACAAATTTTGGAGAAGAAATGGGAATACAATGGGACGGTTCATCAGCTATTCATTGATTTTAAGAAAGCATATGATTCTATCAAAAGGGAAAAGTTATACAGTATCCTGATACGATTTGGAATACCGAAAAAATTGGTCCAACTAGTGAAGATGTGTCTCAGCGACCCCATAAGCAGAGTACGGATAGGTAATAATATGTCAGATAGTTTCAAGATTCGCAACGGATTGAAACAAGGCGATGCCTTGTCACCACTACTGTTTAACTTCGCGTTAGAATATGCGATTTTAAAAATTAAAGGGGACAAAAAGGGACTATCATTGAATGGTTTGAATCAACTGTTTGTATACGCGGATGATGTAGATTTAATAGGGGACGATATAGATGCACTACAAAGCAACACCGATGTCTTAGTAGAAGCGTGCGATGAGATAGGTCTACAGGTAAACATAGATAAAACAAAATACATGGTAACAAGCCGAAGCACAGGGAATGAAGGAATTAAAAACATAAGAATTAGGGATGAGGTCATAGAGAAAGTAAACAAATTTAAATACTTGGGAGCATACGTAACAAGCAAAAATGAGGTCACGGAAGAAATAAAAAGTCGCTTAGTATCGGGGAACGCATGTTTCTACTCAGTCCAAAAACTTCTAGCATCGCGATTAATATCAAGGAAATTGAAATTAAAAATATACAGAACGGTTATTCTGCCGGTAATTCTCTACGGTTGCGAAAGTTGGAGTACGACCCTAGCAGATGAACATAAATTACGTGTATTTGAAAATAAGGTTTTGAGAAAGATATATGGGCCGAAACGGGACGAGATGACTGGAGAGTGGAGGAGACTGCATAATGAAGAACTCCACGGACTGTACGATTCACCAGATGTTGTAAAAATAATGAAATCGAGACGACTAAGGTGGGCAGGGCATGTAGCTCGGATGGGGGAAAAACGAAGATTATATTCAATCCTGGTTGGAAGGCCCGATGGAAAGACCGAGACGTCGTTGGGAGGACAATATTAGAAGAGATCTTCGAGAAGTAGGTGTTCGTGATGAAAACTGGCTTGATACTGCCCAGGATAGAATCCAATGGCGAACGTTTGTTACTGTGGCGATGAACTTGCGAGTTCCATAAGCCATAGAGTTAGTTAGTTAGGTTGTCCTAATGGTTATTTACCACATCTACCTAAATGTGAAACTATAACGCAGAATGTACAATACGACCAGCCCCTTGTCTGTTTATGAATAAACTTACAATTATATCGGGACGATCGTAAGCTATAGTGCTGTTACCGCCCTTACAAACGATTTTATATTTAAACTAACAATTATGTTTCCAAACATAACTAAATTCTTTTCTTATGGAAATACTCTCCTTCCAAGTTCATAAAGTTGGAGTCAAGGGAGTACAAAGGCGAATAGGTCCCATCTTTTGCAAGGCGAGTAAACAGTAGTTAGGAATTCTATCTCCCTGTGTTTCTTTCTGCTCTTCTATGCTAAACGCCAGCTCAATGAAGTGACTAGATTAACAGTGAGAATAATCACATGACGGTAAGAAATCCTGAATGATTGGGTAAGGTATACAATATTAAAAATTTAATTGTGATTCATTTAGAAAAAAAAAAAATACAGTCTAAGATAGAAATTAAGAGTGAATGAGTGTGAGAATGAGAAAACAATACACTTAGGAGAGTTTCTGGAGTTAAGGATCTACGTTAAAAGTGTCATTTGTTGATATCTAATATTAATTCAGTCTCTCCCCAAATTCAAACTGACTGGGGGGGGGGGGGTTTAGAGACAAAAGTTTATATTAAGAGAATTTCTGCCTATCACATTAGATCAAATAAATAAGGAAAAAATAAACAATTATATATGTACAGCACTTCTACTAATTTTTATTGTTTTTTTCTTCTTCAGTAACCTTACTGGTAGGACTAAGGAGCACGGATCGGCACTTGGGAAGCACATCCTTTACGATCCTGTTTTCAGATTTATTATCTCCTTGTTACTTCCCGCGCGTCGTTAGGTTTAAAGAAAGAATAAAGTTGAAGTGAGATGGGGATACAAAAACTCGTTTCCCGTTAAGTCCAGTGTATTAATGCAGGTGAAATTTCGTAGAGAAATAATAATAGGTATGTTCGTAAATTCTGTATCTTTTTAAACGGTTTGTGTTACTTTTGTTTATTTCCTTTCCTTATACTTCATCGGAACAAACATGGGGAGGAACAAGATTATTGCACTAGTTTTAGGGGACTAGTTTCTTTATGAGGAATTTCTTCCGAATTTCATTTCAGAATAGCCCGCGTAATCTTGATACAGCATTAGTGCAGGTCCAAATACTCCGCCATTTCAAGACAGTAGACATCAGTCCGTATACGGAAAACCTATTTCATTTTGTTGTTCTTCAGCTTTTGTTTGCAATATAAACCAAACTAAAACAGCAGATAACAGAATGGAGAAATTAGAAACAAGTAAACTACATTTAAGATAAAAAGAGGGAAATAAGATATTTTTTCCCTCTCTGATAAGACTAACGCATGCTTGAACATCCCTCATTTCGTTTGAAGTTGCTTTTCCTCCGCTTTGCCAGTCATTCAATTGTTTGAACTACCTAAAAATATTGGCAATACCAAATGTTCCGTTTACAATACGATCTCTAAACTCTCAGCGCAAACACTTCAACTCTGTAATCAAATAAAAGGAGCCTTTGAAGTTGGTTAACGGCGCGCGTACGTGAGAAATAGTTTCCGTATTTTGTATTCGGATAGTTTCATATTTGGTTCGTTCAACACACCTACCACTACCACCCTCCCTCCCCCATGCAAAAAAAAAGTCACAGGGACCGGATATACATAGGGCAACTTCCTATATACCCTTTGGTAATTCAATAGCCCTTTGGCAATGTGTGCCAACTATTGCCAAAGTATATGATCACAACTTTCAAATTGGTTCAATATGAGATCATACTACTCGTGTCGTCGACTGCAACGAAAAGCTTCAATGAGTTCGTATTCGCGTGCGCCACTTTCGCAGGAAAAAACTATTTCCTTTTGAATACTCATCAAGTAAGTGATCTGGTAACACAACTGGAGATTTTCTGTATGTTTTCTCTTTGTAATTTTTTCTACCACACAACAGAAAACGCATGCTTCACAAAGGCCTCACCTGTTATATATGGCGCCCGACGGGGACTGTTTTCATAAAGTTTTGTTGCTGGCGGAAAGGCAGAACTAAAGGTAAACTATTATTGGTTCTGCGAGATCACATCCACCAATTGTAGAGTATCATCTGCGGCTGTGCGCTTCAGAACTTCAGGTACTTCCGTTCACGGTGCTAAAGTCGGAAAATCACGTGGGTTATCAGCGACATAGTCTGCTTACCAGTACAAAACCGGTTTGTATATTATCTGTGCAAGTCACGACATTGCAGATAAAAACTAACATTTTCCAAAAAAAAAAAATATTACCATGAGCGTTCAGGTATTAAACCCCTCGCTCCTGCAAAAACCTTCTTATTCTTTTAGTTCAAGAAGGTCATATGCCAATTAGCTTATCGTGAAGAAACTGAAGGATATCACAGGCTCTGCAATGACGGATTGTTAAACTCATAAGAGTCACCATTAACGTCACCCCACCTTTCCGACTTTCTAAATTCCGGAAAGACGGAAGATAATATTAGAACTTCGGAAAGTAGACAAGATGCCGGTAATGGAATTCTGTAATATGAAGCAACAAACGCTTTTAAATATTTAATTTTAGCTTAGATATTGACTACATGCGAATTAGTCAATGTGTGAATTAGTGAATAGGCACTCGTAAAGTACCAGCAAAGCACGAATTCTTTATCATGGAATTCCATACCTTCTTTCAGAAAACTGGGTGGTGAACTTAGTGAATGCCGTCCCAGTTGATCGGTCGTTTTGCATGTTACAAGTGAGTGAAAGTCCCATTTTGTTACGTATTTACAAAGTAAAGTTTAATCTTAAACATCTGAAGAAGATCCTACAAACAGGAATGTTGATGACGAGTACTGTGATGCAACTGAAAATATGGAGGAAAAATGGAGAGAGAGAGAGAGAGAGAGAGAATGATTGAACTTTTTACTCCAATCTTAGATGTTGATTGAACACTTTCAAAATGATTATCCACTTAAAAGGTTCATTTTTCTTTCAACCATTTCTTTCTTTCTTTCGTTTCGTAAAAATACAATCACTTGAAACGCTACGATTCTGGTGAATCACGATATTTACAGATGATGTAACAATATTGATGATTTGTTTTAATTAATACTCTTCAGATATCTTGCGAGAGAGGGAGGGAATTGGGACATAACCAACTTTCATTTCCTCTGTTGTTGACCTGAAAGAACCCGTTGCCAGTGGCTGGACTTTCTTCTAAACAGACGGAATTGTAATTGTTTCTAAATGCATCTCTTTCTTATTTCCCCTCCCTTCTTGTAATCAATTACGCAATAGTTGCAAAAATATATATAGTATCGTTTCTTTCTTAGTAATACAAACGAAGCTTCTGGAATGATGATCCATGAGAGGCCTTTGATTTGTACTTCGAAAGAATTCAGAAGCAGAAACGGCGATTGATTTGGAATAAATTTATTCCTTCGCTCTTTAATCTTCCTTGTTTACTGCGAAACGATTATAAATATATTCGAAAGTAATAAATTAATAAAACTGATGGAATTTCCAAAGAATCTCGTGACAACACCATGTTAGTACAGCAGGGCCATCTCAAAATTTTCCAGAACCGAACACCATTTTGAAAAAAATTGCACCAAAAAACAGTTTCTTGCATTTATCTCAGAAACGGTGGCCCGTACAGAAATTTTGCAAGATTACAAAATGAAAGATCATATTTTTTTTCTTTCTGAGTCGTTATTACCATTTTTCTCCTAGAACGAACGGTTACAACGTTATCAACGGTTTTTGAATTTGAACATTTCAACACTTAACAGAAAAGGGTCCCTTAACTTGGCCTCCCCACCACACCAAATTTTAGAAATAAATAGCCTATGGTTTTTCTCCCGTTTTGCATCAAAGTTTCGCGTTTTGCACCACAACGGTTAAAAAGTTATAAACCACATATATTTTGGGGGGTCAAATTAATGGTAGCAATCGTAAGTTGTTTAAAAAAAGAACAGATAGTGTATCTTACTGCACTCGTTTTGCACCAAAGTTTCGCAAAACCGGGTCACTTTAGGTTCAAGTCAGGCCGATATGCTATCCGTTTTGTAAAAAAAATGACTTACGATTGCTACCATTAATTTGGCCCCCCAAAATATAGGTATCCGGTGCTAAACGTGAAACTTGAGTGCAAAATGAGTGCAGACCGTTACACAACCTGTTTTCGAAAACAATGACTATTGGAGGCCTACTATTAGCTTGGGCCCCCAAAATATATGTGTTTATTATAACTTTTTAACCTTTACGGTGCAAAACGCGAAACGTGGATGCAAAACTATAATCTATTTATTTCTAAAATTTGGTATGGTGGAGGGGCAATGTTAATAGATCCTTTTCTGTTAGGTACTGAAATGTTCAAATTCAAAAAACCGGTGATAACTTTGTAACCGTTCGTTCTAGGAGAAAAATGGTAATAGCGACTCAGAAAGAACAAAATATGATCTTTCATTTTGTACTCCTGCAAAATTCCTGTACGAGCCACAGTTTATGAGATAAATGCAAAAAACTGTTTTTAGCGTCATTAAAGGCACAATTTTGCCAAATATTTCATCTATCTGCTGGACTATGTGCTTCAGTCAGTGTTTTAAATGCTTCTGAACTTAAAATATACTGTCTTTTCATATTACGCTACAGGCCATCACGGTATTATTTGCGCGATAATGGTTGGAGAAAGTAGCTATCCTGGAATGAATTGACGGTACTATTCTGGTTTTCGCCATAAATGACCAATGAAAACTACTTGGGAACTTGAAATGGATGTTCTGGGATCTCGATCGGAGAGGCAGATTACGAATACGAAGCAAGCACGCCCTCTTTCCCCGCACCTAACATGTTCAGTTTTTGACAGTTTCTAATCCAAATCATGTGGATTATAGGATCCACATATAGTTTCCCGTCATTATACAGTAAATGATCTGTTTCGTACCCAACGCTGGGACTCGCAACTATTTTCCGTAATTAATCTCAGGGGAGAGAAGAGCTGCAGAAAAGTAATTATTACTAGAGAATTATCATAGAATAAATTGAAATAATACTTCCTGAGTAGAACTTCATCAAAAAAGACATATATACTGGGATGAGCGGAAAGTAACGTAGGTTTTTTTTTAATGAGTAAAGATTGTTAAGCATTTATGAGATGTCTCTCATGTGAAAGTAATGTATGGACAAAATCCTACTCAACTTGAAAGATGTAACGCCGAGAGAGAGCTGTGGCATTGAATGCTGAATGAATTTCGTCAAGGGAGCAATGGTGTTGACCCAAATGCATTAGATATCCATTCATAAGTGTTAGCAAGGAACGTATCTAGAAGTTTGTTTCGGGAGGGTCCAGCGCCTTCGACGGGGTGGGGTGGGGAGGTCTGTGTGAGTGTGGAATTTACGTAAAATGCATATAATTTTGCCAAAACTGATAGTAATTTTGAAAAAAAAAAACTGAATTTTCTAGAGAGGAGTTCAGCGTACGTCTTTGGTATTAGCGTTACTTCGCCGAATTTCTTTGGGATAACTAAGACCTCTCAGACGTACATCAACTGGGAGACATATGAAGTTAGACAATGATGTCTTGCGCGCGGCCGTTTAGGCAACACAAGCCGCATTGTGAAGAATGACGAGCACCTTAAGTTTGGAACACACAACGATCATAAATTTAAAATCGGCATCATTCATAGCGCCTGAGCAAGAATGTGGATATGTCGAGCAAACGGTAATAAGACGTATACATATTACACGACAAGAAAAAAACGTACGCCGTGGTTCACTGGTAGAGAGAGTACTCACCTCGGGTGCCAGGGCTCATCAGTTCAATCCCTGTTCGTGCCATGTGAGCTTTGTGGTGGACAAACACCGTGTGCGTGTTTTTTTTGGGAGTTCTCCAGTTTCTTCCCATTTTTTTCACTCCGCCAATCATCCTATCATCATCCATCCGACCTGAGCTAAAGCTGCCGAAAGGCCGTAAAAATTAAAATCAAATTCAAAGAAAACAGCATAGGCAATTTTCAGTAACAATGGATTTTCGAAAACCTGCTCGTCTTGCACTCAAAAATATAATATTGTTAACAATAATCACTCCCTATTTTATATATTTTTATTTTATTTTACCATATTAACAGAGCAAAAAGCTTTTGTTGGTTGTTTCGTGGCACACGCCTTCAGAACCACTTTCCTACTATATCTTGTTTCAAGAGTACAATCTACAAGCATAAATTCTAGTGAAAATTAGTGGGAAAAGTGAAATGTCTGCCATCGGCGAGACCAACTTTCTGTCAAAAAAGTGGTGGAAGGTAATACCAAAGAATATTATGCTTTACTTTTCCATCTGTTCAGCAAGACTGTGTAAAAGAACTTTAAAAAGCCTCTCAGCGAGTCAGTAGGGTTTGAACCTGCGCCTTTTCCCAACTGCTACCCATAGTCACATCACTATATTCAAAAATCTAAAATAATGTACCTGAGCCGCGGCCACCAGCACACAGAAGGGAGAGCGTTGTGACGTCATCATGTACGTCATATACTTGGTCGTCAAATTTTATTTCTTGTTTTGCGCACAAGACATATCATTTATGGTACAGTATCACAAGGTTGTATGGAGCTCTGTAGAGAAGGGCGACAGGACAGGGAAAAGGCAACACGGTAATCCATCTTCCCGTTTCGTAATTTCTAGTTCCTACCCTTCACTCCTCTAGCCTGACCCAAACTTTTGAAACGCTACCTTTAGACTACAAAAACTTGGTAGCAAAATTTTGTTATTAACGAAATTGTAATGGTAATGTAAATGGCAGTGAAAATAAGGGAAAAGAAATTCCGATTAGAAATTACATTTTGTCTCCAAAATGCTTCACTTACACATACTCCTTTTACTTTCCCTTCAAATCAAAGGGCAATTCTTCGCATATTTGTCTAGTGAAAGCAGCGGTGTACTACAAGTTATTTCCATCAGACAGGACACTCCTTGATTGCTACTGGATTCCTGTTCTAGTGCAGAAACATTAAACAGAAGAAATATTTGTATCATAACAATCTTGTAGTACTGCATTGTTATCTTGTTCATTCTTTCTTCAAAGACGCCTTGCGCCAGAGAAGAAAGAAGACTGCACACATTATAATTCCGCATTCCATCTACGATTAAAGTTCCTTCCAACTGCTTTTAATATGTTTTTCACTTTCTAATCCAACGACATAAAGGTGAGATGATGTCTGCCTGTGAACTAACCATTTAATCCTCTTTGGACAAAACATTCAAATCACTCTATCAGAAAATAATGATGATGATTCTTCATCTTCTTGTAATATTGAAGGCATGAAGAAATAAAACGAAACTGAAAGGAACATATTATTCACCGGTTGCCCTTTGTTCTGTCTGTCCTTTTTTTTAGCATATCTTTCTGGGAAGAAGAAACTTCTCCTCCCTTTCCCTGGTGAGTACAAATCATCCGATAATAGTATGGTTCGTCTATCTTTGATCGGATACGTCATAAGAATATATATTTGTGTGAGTGAGAGTATGTGTAATCCTCATCTTGGGTGGGCTACTGGATAAACTTATCCCTACTTCGTGTTTCAACTAGATTCCCAAATTCCCCTATACAGGTGATTGAATTGTCATATACTATCGGGGCTTCCTTTTAAAATTATATCTCTTTTTCTTTTGAATGCACGACACTTACAAGTAGACTATTATAGCGTTGCTTTAAGTCCTCCTCCTCCTGCTTCTTCTATGAATTATTCATGTATTGTTAATTGTTTTACTTCTACTCTTTTTTCTTGTACGAAGGGGGGAGAAACTGTAATGCACTTGAAACTGTTTTAGGGGAGAAAAGAAGCACCAAATGAAAATAGAAGCGAAAGAAATGAAGGGAGAACGAAACCATAAGAAGACAGTAGAATGCTAGTCACGTTTCCCAAGAAAGAACTCGTATTTCTTTTTACCAAACCCGAATTCGCGTATCCCTTCTAAATGAACTGTTGTGTTACGTATTGAACGTCGGATGGAGTAACAAGAAAACTCATTTTTGTGGAGTTCCATCCAATTCACTTCTTTTGTGGATTTGGATGATTCTGGTTTACTCGATGTGAATGTACCATTAAAAACTCTGCACTTTCACAGTGCAAGAAAGTGGGTCCGCGTTTGCTGCAACTGGTATTGATAAGCCAATGCATGTTTCCTTTCCTGCCATATTCGAGCAATAGAGATAACACTAAGCCATACATGAAGACGTCCAATGAATTTGTAAGGGCGAACCAAGCGACGAACTATGTTCTGCTAACAAACAGACTTATCGCGAAAGGCAGTAGCGTTTATCAGCCCTATAGTCTTCTGAAAAGTTCTTTTTTTTTGTCTGTGTGGCAGCTCGTCTGTCACTGTCGATACATTTGTTGTCTGCGAATGCAATAAATCGTGAATCGTTGATTCTTTCTTGATGGAAAGCATCATGTGCAAAAGGATTTGAGTACAGTGATTATGTAATAGTGTCATCCGCATACTGAATAGACTTGGACAAAACATCCTCGAACTTGGAAAATATCTTTTTATTTTGCGAACCATTTGACAATTAATTTGTGAATCTAGACTTGTAGACATTCATCAAATTTGACAGGTACACTTATAATGAGCCAAAGGCAAAGCAAACGTGCCTACAATTTTAGGAAGCAACTGAATGGAAATAAATTATTATTTCCTTATGGATCAAATATATTAGAAGTGGCTAACTCATCAACAGGCTGACCCAAAATTTTCTTATTTTTTTTTTATACAGATGCACAGTCAGAAAGAGTGTAATTTGGCAGAAGTGTTGACGTACTTGGTAAGCAAGAAAATATATCCTGGCACTCTATTCTTTCGATAGCTAGAACGTGTTGGAAATTAGGCCTCACCACAATTCCAAGGTAAGTAACTCCTCACAAGAGTAACTAAAGATAAAATTCCAAAACGCATGAGTTCATTGATACTGGATAAAGACAACATAGATTCTATGCGAATTTTACTTAACTCTAAAATCATGATATAAAAAGAAATTAACAAGACAGGAAGAGAATTATAACAGATGCAGCCGCTTAACCACCTTGTTGCCTACATTTGTAACTTGTCACTGCAAGAAACTAAAATGCAGGAACCAAAGACTCTTAGAAAATTAAATTTCTTCCTTAATTTCCTGGATAAAATTGCTGGTTACATCTAACTTGACACCGACTATGTCTGAAAGAAGGCCGAAATATTTAATTATAATGCTCAGACACCTACGAAGGCCATGAATGAAGATATTACGGACCCTACCCATTTTTTTTACCGTTTGAAACTTACAAGTAAAGCTAACCACATATCTACGAACACCAATAATGTAGCTACGTTATGTTAAAAGACTTCAGATTTTAGAAGTAAAACCATGTTATTTATCTGACAGACAGTGGTAAATGTTTGAAGCGACGATCATAAATTCCTAAGACTCCATTCACGAACAACAACAAGCAACAACAACAAGGTTTTTTCTGTAGAAACAAAACTGATGTTATCAGCACACTTGAGCTGGTTGTGTCCCAGCCACTAACATGGCACACACATAGTAGGACATCGTCGACTGAAACATATACCCTATCAGAAGAGAACAACTCTTTAGGCTTAGAAAAAGAATTTTCGTGCTGCTAAATTCTCTTGTACAAATATGTTAACGTCAAATCCTTTAGTATTTAATACATGTCACGGGAACTACTACAAAATGGCAACGGAGAGATATTTTATAGGAAAAGATTCTGACATCACTTTCACGTAATGGTAAGAAACACAGAAACAGAACCAACACAAGTTATGCAATAAATAAATTTCTACATTGAATGAGGGTGATCTAGATTACAGACAACTCAGAATTAGTCAAATTAAAATAATCACCAACAACTCATTAAATGTACATAGCTGATACAGTGAGTACACGTATGTGTATAAATGTATGCATGTAGTAAAATCTGTCGATATGTTTGTCTATTCCAACACAATAGAGAAAGATGAATGAAGTTTAAGTTTACTCTTTTTTTTAATAACATGTCCTTATTTTTCTACACATTAACACATGTTTAAAATTATTATTATGAGAATATCTTTACACTTGAATAGCATAACAAAGTTATATGCTGATCTGTGTACCAGCGGAAGCTGAACATGAATACTACGGATATAAAATGAAGAAAACTAGAAGATATAAAACGTAACAAATACATGTGAAAAGAAATTACAGTAGACCCACGTTACTCAGAACGAAGTCAAAGAGTTTTTGTGTTAAATTTTCATTTTCGCTTTGCTGTCACTTACGATCCCGAATTGTACTGTAGTCCAAATCTCACATTCGGTGATGCATTTACAGCCAAATTTGTGTCCCTTATCCCTATTTTTTCTCTATTAAAGATCTTAAATATACAGGATGCTATGTATGTCTTAGTACAAATTATTTTTTATTTGTTATCATCAATTAGCAGTTGATAAATAACACCTTCGTAAGCTGCAAATAGGCGTTTAAGTATCAAATCCAGATAATCCGAACAAGCCTCGGCCAAATGGGATTCTACTGTAATAGTTTATATCGTTAAATAACATTTCTTCTGTTCACGTATGATGCATAATTAATAACACTACCTCCATAAGTGTTTACTTTTCGTGTCTGTAGGAAATTCTCCACTAGTAAACGTACCTTTAATACAAGTTCATATTGCCTACAAAGTCTCACATTGTACTACTTTCTAAAATTACGCAAAAGTTGAATGCATCATTGATATCTCACATACATATTTATTTACATGACAGTATGTTATTTTAACCGTATATTAACTAAATATTTGTCTGTTATCAAGTCCTAAACAAATTTATGAACTTCAGAAAAGGAGATTTACAACTTTCCTTAAGCTGGACTCCGAACCATTGCGTTCTGTGGGCTCCCAGTGGGCCTGAACCAGGAACCACGTATAACAAACGTAAGCGTGCTTACTGCTCACCATTCAATCGACCGAAGTCACAAAGTTAGAACGGTATATGTTCAGCAGCAATATGGACAACATCTAGACCATGAATTTCAAGTTAAGATTTGTGTGAGCACCACAATATATCGGAAGCAGACCAATATATGCCACGCTAGCTAGCCTTCAAACATGATATTTTTCTATTCCGCGGGGTAAATACTTATTTTTTTTTATTTGAATTTTTACGAAGTGATCCAGATATAGCCAGCACTAGCACGAGACTACAGCCAAAGAAACTATATGTCTAATTACATTCGTATTCGAACGGTCCAAGTAACCTCCGTAATAGTCATTACGACTAAAGTTGTATTTTTTTTTGTTCCATAATCATGTAGGCAACAGTTTTATAATACGGAGCATTTTCTTTTTGTCTGTATATAAATAGATTACACAATTTTGGATTGCGAAGTTTGTTTCAAGCTATGGGTCACTTAGAATGTGCAATTTCTAGTAATAATACACAAAAGCTACGCTTAGGTGGGATGGAGAATAGAAGTAACTCCGATAATGACAACATATTATTACAGAAGCATTATATGTCAATATAAGATTGCGTATGAGATTAATGTCTAACCTGTGTATTATACGCAGTAAATTCTTTATTAAACACTAGTTGATACTGACAAGACCAGATACAAGAAAAAAAAAATAACAACCAGTGTTGCCAGGGATTGATTGCAAACTATGATTTCGTAGTAGTAAGACTGGTTAAATCACTGTTCTTTTATTTTTCAGGGGGTCGCATTTGCTGTTCTTGGTCTTCAAGGATATCATTTTCGTGATAAGAATCTAAAATAAAAAAATAATAACTCCTGCTTTGGCGCGATAAAGACAAGTAAAAAAAAACAACTAAAACAAGGCGAGGCAAGGAATCAAAACGTCTCTTTTTAAATTCTACCAGATGTTTGATCGGTGCAGCAAGATCTTATAGCATACTATCTCCCGCACTGTCTTTGTTGTTGCATTGTTGCTATTATTACTACTTCCGCTAATCTTGTTTCAATCATCTCTCCTTTTTATGTCTATGGGGAGAGACAAGTCTTGGAAACAGTAGCTCTCTGGCGGCCTCTCTGTTCTTTCGCCCGCCTACACCAGCGACAGGTGGTTCCTCAAATTAGCATCTCTATGTTATCGATATAACGTAACAAGTTCATTCAAAAATTCTATTCAATCAAAAAGAAACGAAGTCTTTTAGATCTTAAAGTGAAATATTTAACAATATTGTGGATACAAGTCATGGATATCAACAAGTTAAAAAAGACCTTTAAATTTCACTCTGATCAAATCAGTAATTTAAATTTAACGTGTACACAAGCAGCTTGAAGAATAACAATAATCTTCCTTACAGCTTATAAATACCACTGAACGGTGATTTTTTTTCATTTTTAAAGTTGAGATAAACCCTTTTTAATTTAAACCTGGAAGCTAATTATGATAGACAAGCTAAAAAAAGTTTATGGCATAAATTTAGGATATCCCCCCCCCCCCCCGGTATGCAGGAGTCATTACCTTGTGGATACTATCCGCATCCTGTTCTTTCGTGGCCATTAACCAATGAGGTTTAGTGGCTAGACCACCTGTTTTAAATGCGTATCCGTCTTTCGTTTTACAATTTCATAAACTTTATTTAAGTAGCTACTGACTTTGGCTGATCTTGGTGCAATGCCTTTAAAATCTACCAACATCATATGCCAGGCGGGATTCGAACTAACAGCCTCATGCACAGTGGCCTAGTGCCCTTGTTCATACGATGATTAAGGTCGGCCCATCTGTTATTGGTTTCAGGGTCACAGGTAGAGAAAGAAAAAACTGCACTGGCAATTTCCTAATTTTGCTTGGTTATATTTCACACACGTCGATCAGCAAGTGTACTTTCGCCGTCACGTTCAGTACTTTTCATCAAATTTTACAGACTTTTACAATACGAAATCTACCATAACAATTCCCCGTTTTTACACACTTTTCTTTAGTTTACAATGGATCGGGTGTCCTCAAATCTTGCAATGTTAATTTAACTTATTTCTCGACGTCATACAATGAAGAAATTTTCCACAGCGATGTAAGTCGGGTGACAATACAATATTCCATTGTTACTTTCATATATTTCTATATTTTAAAAGCATATTTCTCTAATCTGGACTTCCTTATCCTAAAATAAATACTAGCCTGTAATGATCTGTCGTCTGACTGGTTGCAGAACACTTTAAGATTTGGGTCACAAAACGCTAGCTTGAGAGAAAGTATTCAAACACCAAAATAACTAAAAAAAAAATCTTTTAAAGATATGGTTTTCTTAAACAATTCGTACTAAAAAGTAAAAAAAATTGTTTATGCTTGACTAAAAAAAAAGCATGGGGCGCTCCAACTCAAGAATTTATAAAGTGACTGTATATGAGAGCAAAGCCATGCTTTTCTTTTTAGTCATGCATAAACAGTTTTTTTTTACTTTTTAGTACGAATTGTTTTTAAAAAGTATTCTTTAAGGTTTTTTTTAATTGTGCACAGGAGCAAAAATGACATTTCCAACTCAGCTGATAAACACAGCACTAGGGCAATAAATGCAAGATGATGATGCTAAAGTTATTTACATAACAACAATTCTACGACGATAATATTATGCATTTTAGAATAATGACGTCATCGTCAGATATTTGCACGTTCGGAAACCCAACAGGAATGGCTGACCTCCGACCTTAATGACGTCACTAATCTTCCTTCTGAAGTACTTCGACAAGTCGTGGTCGTCTTCTATACATCGTTTGCTCACTTGCAGAGCGTCAACGTCTTTCTCTCTCTCTCTCTCTCTCTCTCTCTCTTTCTGGACAAAGAGACACTCATGCACGAACCAGAAGTTCATCACACACAGCACGAGATTGGATTCAAGTAATAAAAGGTCACTCTGTACACAGACAGGGTTGTGGTGGCTCATTGATTGACGACAGTACTCTGCAAGGAACAGGAACAGAAACTCTCTCGCACCGATTACCACGTACATTGTTCAAATAGAAGTTGCACATTCACTCAACTTAAACCAGAAAGGAGTCAAATTACAAGGAATTAGTTATGCCCGTGGGATTGCAACCGGCTACAATACAAAGGACAAAAGGCATACTAAACGTATTCTACTTTACGTTCTTGAGTCATGAACTCCACTGAAATTGAAAGAATTCGTCTTTTCCAACTTTAGACCTTAAGTTTGCCAACAATGAGAACTATTCTATAACATACAATGTATCAAATTGTCACCATTCTAAAATCTTTTCGAATGTCACCCATTCTAATGCTGCAACCTATGCCAATCTTATTTGCCATCAACCTGATTGGTTATTTATCAATTCTTACTCCAATTGAACCACTTGTTTATCTACTGTATATGAAAAACTGTAAATGGTAGCAAAATTACGGACAGGTGAAGATTACCGTAAAGTGGAACAAGCAATTCGTGCTTTTCAGAACACGTGTCCTATTATTTAGATTGACATTTACGCTTTTAAAGGGCATAAGGCGAATCTGAATAAAGAAAACATTTTTAAAATCACAAGTTCTAAGCGTACTGGATAGCGTCAATGACTAGTTTAACCCAAGGATTGGAATTAGGTGCTCACGATTGGAAGTTCACTTATTACTTGGCAAAATTAATAATCTTGACCTGACACACACGGAATGAAGAACTTCCCCTCTCCAGTTGTTGATCCACATGGTTGAATACACGGTACAATTTCCACATTGGTGCCAGAGGCCAAATAATAGCTAGCATTGCATTTTCAATTAGCATTTCCGTTGCTTCTATGGTCTTACTTAAACAAAACAACAAACTTTTGTGAGTTTCATTTGAATTCCTCACTCTCCCACAAACATTAAAGCTTGGATTGGATTCGGGGTTCCCGTTCACTCTTTTTCAATGCCATAGAACGAGTATGTTTTGTCTGTTGGTTGTCCCCCTTTCGTCTTCTTCCTGCATATGGCTTTGTTTCTTCCACCTCTGCTTCTGTTCCATCGTATTTTACATGCTTCGTTCCGTTTATGGGTTCTCTCAAATTTTATTGCCTCACTGAAAACGTTTTCTTCCTCCTCTTCCTCTTGCAAGTAAGAATCATGAAACGTTTCTCGCGGAACCAAAATAAAAACCTACATACAGCCATTTAAAAGAAAAACGAAGAGAAAGACAGCCAAGAAGGGTGCACGACGTTTAATGTTTGAAGAGAACTAAATTGGTTCGAAGAGAAACTGAAGTCACTCAGACATTAAGTTGAAAAAACAAAAAAGGTAAAGCTCGCCCCTGTGCGTTACGCACACGCCGTGAACGGTGCATGGGGGTGTGGAGGTAGCGCTCCACATTTTCTTGACCTACGGTACGAAGTGAGGTGGGGTGGTCAGTCCCACGCTCGACCGCCTTTACCTTCCCAAGGTGCCCAGGAGTACCGAGGATACTCTGGTACTCAATTTGATAGGAGGTTGAGTGGACCTCAGAGCGCCAGGCATGGGAACACTGTGAGAAAAGTCTCCAGTGTCCTGGCCGGGCCGCCCGATTCGTAGCCAAGACGCGCTACCGGCTGAGCTACGGCGACTACGTTTTAATTTAATTACAACACAATATTTCCGAATTTCATACTCACAACAAAATGATTCTTTCTCAGAGCTAATCTAAACCTATGACACAATGTTTAACAGGGAATCCAATGGGAGACAGAGTAGAGACAACACAAATAAGACATAACAAGACGTAATTGAAGGTACAGTTTACGGAAAAAGAGGAAGAGGAAGAAGATGAAATCAACTTCTGGACAGTATTATGAGGGCTCCTCGCTCCAACTCCTATTTTTAGCATTTTTCAAAATATTTCAAAAACAATTTTTATAAGAGTATTATCAAAAATGTAAATTCATAGCGCACTAGAACTTACGAATTACTATGGAATGCAATAGACAGCGATCTCGAGATCGTGTCCATTGACGTGTGATACGTTTTCAAAGATTATGACGCCATTATTTAATTGAAGTCTGAGCACTCATCAATCGAAAAGATTTCGAGATCGTTGTACATTACATTTCATAGTTATTTGTAAGCTCCAGTGCACTATGAATTTATATTTTTGAAAGTACTCTAAAGCCATCTTAAACTTAACGAACTATAATACAAGTCAACATTCTATCACAACTTGAATTGCCAGATTATTAAATATATAGCCTTATTAAATAACCGTTTACGATACACAACTCAATATTAAGACGGGCCGCGGTGGCTCAAGGGTAAAGCGCTCACCTCTACTGCTAGGGGTCATCGGTTTGATCTCTGCTAATTCCGTGTCATTTGTGGTGGACAAACCATCTCCGTGGGTTTTCTCGGGGTTCTCCAGTTTCCTCCCACTTTCTTCATTCCACCAATTCATATCATCATAGTTGACTAAGGGTCGTATTTATGAATCACTCCCAAAACGTGGGTGACTCTCCCAGGAGCATATAATTTTAATGCCCCTGGGAGCCACCCACTCTTGGGAGTTATTCATAAATATGGCCCCAAGTCCTTATTCCTTAAACAAACACAAACTGCATCCAAGTTAAACAAACGAACAATCCATCGCCGTGCCGTTATGCAACCGGACGCATAATAGATGAAAGCAGATTGTATAAACTCAAAGGATGCCTTTGGTAGTCAATGACTCAAGTCACCAGATCGAGTGCATTATTGTCAAACTTTCTTTTAGTGCGATATTCCCAATAAAAACATCTATCTATATTACAATATATGAGCAAAAGTACCCACCCGTTGGTGCGGGGTGAATATAATATGTTGGCAACAGTCATTGGGCCATTCAACAATACTCGCTTCCACGTGGCGTGCTACGCCCTTAACATGGCAAGTTTAGGGGGGCTACGCCCCCTTTATCGTAACCATTCTCCTATGTGTAGGGGAGAGCACTCAAACACTTCTCCTTCAGTTCAGACTTGACGGAGAGGATGCGGTTTCTTGATGGCTCATCTACGTGATAATCCGGAAATACAAAGAAAAGAATGATCAAAATCGGTGCAGTAGACGGCCGGGCGGACTGGACAAAGCCCTTTTTTTTATTTAGCAAACTCTTTTAATATATAGATAATGAATTTAATAATGATGCACTGCAATTCAAATTTGAACTTCCTGATCTTGTCAGAACGATAAGTGACGTCACTTTTTAGACTTTACATAGGAACTTTATATCGAGTAAATTCTTCAAGGGTGCTCCGTGTTTTATTGCAGAAAAGTGCAGAAATAAATTCAGAATTGCTCACATTTCAACTTGTTCAAATTCAGTTACCTTTGACCTCCATTAGTAATGGGGGGTATGCTTTAGATTCCCACTAAGATGTTTTTACTGTCGATTTGGACGCACTTTCGGTCAATGTTTACATCGGTAATATCATGCTAGATAAATTCCAACAAAGAACCACTGCAAAACTTTACAATTTCAACTTGAATCTTGTTTTAGCGTTATCTTCAATTCCTTTACATTACTTCCTTTCTCCCTCTTAACTCCTTTTAAAACATTCCAAATGCTAGGAGAATTTATGGAAGAAACACCTTGGAACGAAAACCACGATCATCCATCTCATTCTTTGGTTGCGAGAATCTCGAACCTTACTCGTGACAGACCTCCTTTCATGCATTCATCAATCTTCCAGAATTATTCATTGGACCAAGAATGGAGGATCCATTTCTTCTCACGTTACCATTGGTTCTGCCCTCATTCCTTGCATCTGTGCCTCTCTCTCTCTGGTTGATGATTCGTTCGTGCTAGAAATTTTTGGCTTTTTCCTTTCCCAATCCCAAATATTTTAGCTGTTAACTTTGTTTTATCTTGCGCTACAAGAAATGAATAATGTTCTCAATTAGCTTGAAGGATACAAAATAAGACTGAAATAATTTTGGTCAGCTGATCTTCTGGTTTGAGGTGTAAGTGGAGTGTTATAAAATCGTCCGGCTTAGTGGCGAACATTACTGAATGCGTCAGGTGGCCGAAGAAACGTTGCAGGTTCAATCCCTGAACACATCGGTCATCCTGTCTAAGATGTTCATTGTTTTTCTTCACTTTTACTTGACTATCGGAATAGTACCTTAGGGTCGCTGCCTTCCAACTGATCCTCGTATGGCCTGTACGTTATTTCTATCAAGAAAGCGGAGTAAAAGCAATTTTGTTTGGGTTCAGTCGCGTCATTAGACAGTTATGCATCTTTTACACACACACATTTGTCTACTACGTAACTGATGTCTGATCATACGCGATTGATTTCACTCGCAACAGTGGAAGAATGGCTTTAGAATTTCTCTTACTTTCGCTTAAGAAGTATTAGGGAAGTAGGTCAACAGAAAAAAAGAATCGAATACACGAATTATAATTTAACAACGAAAGAGTAGGCATAAACACTGCCCATTAACTCAAGACAACGACACCATTGTTACATGGCAAGTTCACATAGCTCTGTTGTCTACTTAGCGAAAAGACATTTCCTACCATATCAACTTTCAGGACTTTGACTGTTTTTTTCCTGTTGTCCATGTTGTAATAATTCCTCTTACATCTGTGTAAACAAAGAAACACATCGAAGACAGTCAGGTGTAAATTGCTGTCCGGTTGACGCACCCTACAACTTGTTAATAGCAAACAACAAATTCCCAGTTTACCATTGAAAGCAAATATTAAGCAAATTAACACAGAAAATTAAACAAACACGAAAGAGATGAAGAAAAATACAGAAGACAAAAAGAATAAGCGAAAACGCACGGAAAAGAAGCTAAGGAGGAGTACTGTACACGCCAAGGAAAACGAAATGTGTTATCAAAATAATTGCAAGACAGAATGACTCCTTGTTAATCAAATTAACCTGAATCAAAATCTGAAAAAAGGTCTCCAGAAAACACGAGGAAAAAAGACGGGAATAATTGTCTCTTTCCCAGCATGTGATGGTCTAGTCTGGCTGTATTGACAGTTGGAGTCTGCATGATAAATCATTAATATATATGCATGACTCATACTGAACAGACTTGAGTTCGATTTTCAGCTTGCACACATTGCGTTTTACCTAAATCCTACTGTAAGTCATTTGTAAATAAATAACACAGCGAGGGAAGAAAAGAAGACCACATGCAAGGAAATCCTTTCCATAATTACACTAGAAGGAGAGTTTGTGGTCAGAAAGCAGATAGCCTCTGTCGATTTGTTAAAACTGTGGGGGAAAAGAAGCTGAAAGTAACCAATTTTACAAACTGCACATTATTAATAAGCTTCTACTTGCTTACAAAGCTGGTATATTATACAATACATGAAATAGCTTGATGATACATCTATAGAAAAATCTGACGTACAAGAAACCAGATTTAGTAAATAAAAAAACACATCTGCTTATGCCTTTTAATCCACAGAAACATTTTTCTAAGTCTTTCTACATTATCGCTATAGATGAAACCAGTTAATCTAGTCGCATAGTTCCTTTGCAACCTCCTACTTATACAGAAGAAGAATTACTTTGTCGAAACCGAAGTAGTTACGTAACCAATGGATGGGTTGCTGGGTTACGAGCGATGGAATTCCCCCGTCCCGATAAGAAATTCTTTATGTCTTGAATGATAGTCATATTAATAGAAACTGGTCGATATCTACACATTCAAACTCTATTAAGATGCACAATAAGGGACGCTACATACCTTATGTTATTCATATATATATATTTATTTAGTGTTCTCAGACTGTCCAAGTTTGGAAAACAAAAAAATCCGTCGACCTATTCTTATCTTGAATCCTTTCCATCGAAGTTATTTATCACTAACTACAGAATCATGGAATCTTCACTTAGCTAGTATGTGCCACTCACTCAATTCTACACAACGATCGGGTTAACGGAGCTATACTCAGTTCAAGCCTCTAACACGTTTCTCAAACAAGTACAATTTTGATAATGATCAGAGTGCTGCAAACAGCAAAATATAGTTATTTGATTAACAATTAGATAGTACACAAACTTCTTGTAATCCTGAATATAAATAAATTCTTAACTCGTCTTGTTTTCCACTCCAAACCACAATTGTGCAGTTAGGAATGAAAAGCAGCTTCAGCTATGATCGCTTACCAAGAAGGTTTGCAGATTTATATGCTCACTATGGTCAGCTTATCTTACACAACGCTTACCTACTGCATGGAAAATATTGATTCATGCCTCCTGGACGTTTACTGAGTACCTTATTGCGCTGACTTGATTGAAGCTTGCTGTCTAGATAGTGGAGAGGCTGAATGAAGTAAATTTTCTTGGTGGTAAACTTCATAAAACGACTGAGGGTCAGTTCTACAATCGACCGCTAAACTTCTAGTCAGCGCTAAGCTGAGGCCAACTCTCATTGGCCTCAACTTAGCGCTCACTAGAAGTTTAGCGGTCGATTGTAGAACTGACCCTGAATAGTTTCACCTAGGCTACAAGGTCAAGTACTTCAAAACAGTGTTGGAGAGGCAAGCAGGTTTGTACCGAGCGGCCATAACTAGTCGTAGATCGTTGGCTTCGCATTCTGAAGACCCTGAGTTCAATCCCTGCGGCAGACTATCCTGACAGACTTTTCCCAAAGTTTATACTCAGTTACAAAGGACAAATAGCGCCTTCAAATTAAGCCCTGACCGACCGCTTCCTCCTCCTCTATTCCGGCCTGGGCCTTACATGCCTAAAGGACATAAATACATTCTGACAAACAGGTTTGTGTCCTGCTGCCGACAAATGTCGCAAGAACTAATGTTAATATAGATAAAAGTAAAATTATCTGGCGGAGTCTGCAGGCCGTGATGAGTATGTAAAAGTTTGTGGGCTGGAGTTGAATAACGTGAGCTTTTAGAATGACCTGCTGATATTTTGGAAACGATTAGATACAAATCGATAATTCGTAATAACATACATATTTAAAAAAATATATAGACTAACTGCGAAGTCCATAATTTTAATTGCCAGAAGTGACACCTTTTATATATATTTATTTGCACAATTAGGCTGTAACTCATAATGTTAGCAGAATTGACAGTTTTCTTCTACAAAAAAACTTTTGGCACTATTTCAAACATGCAGTTCACGTCAGATCATAATCAATTTCTGTCCTCGCTGACACGAATCACATAGCATGTCGCGAATCACGGAGTTTGATAGGGATGGGGAGGAAACATGTTTAAACAATGCATATAAACCTTGAGAGACCTTGTGTTTGATGCATATTTGAAATAATGCCAATTTTCATAATGGTCTGAGTGACTACGCAGACACAACACAGTTATCAATACTTCATTCACACACATTGTGTATATATATATATATATATATATATATATATATATATATATACACACACATTGTGTGTGTGTGTGTGAGAGAGAGAGAGAGAGAGAGCAAACTTTCTTTCAATCAGTTAACAGACAACTTACTGTCTCGAATACTTAAATAAACTGCTGACCTCTGAGGTCATGGCAAAAAAAAACTTTTTTTTTTGTCTACTGAATATTTAAGGTAAAAAGGTATAAAAACCATTGGCTTGGCGCACGTACTACTAGAGCTCTAAAAACGTTTTTCAACAATTTTCAACTTACTTCTTAACGCCTTTACACGACCAGTATATGAATAAAATAATGCCATTAAGGTCTTTAGAAATGCTCTTTTTAAACTATTTATGCCTTTAAGATTCCGTCTACAAGTTCAATACTTTAAGAACGAGGACCCCATTAGCGATTTGTTCCTTGTAAGTACCGGACGACTAGGTGTGTTCTATGCGGAGGTGCTTTATCGCGTTGCAAAATGAACCAATCATCCCTCTCATGTCCAATGTGACAACTTAATATGTCATTCTTGTATCGCTACACTGCAATCGCACGAACACATGCAGTTCCGTGCGTCTTCTAAGAGAGACGCCACCGCAAAGAAGAACACCTGCATCTCTGTATTTTTCTCACCGAGCCGCCGTAGCTCAATGGTAGAGCGTTGGTGAAGCATTCGGAAAGTCTTGGGTTCGATCCCAGCCGTCAACCATCCAGACTTCAGATTTTTCATGGGTTTTCCCTCAGGCTAATGCCGAGATGACAAATTCAACATACGTTCTGACCGATACCTTCTCGAATCCTTTCGACTCATCAGTTTTCTTCAATCCACTTCACACTCTGGCGCAACCACTCAGCGCCTAGTTCCTCAATAAGACGAGCAGTGTATTGGCACTGTTGACTAAAGTACATGACAGTGAAAACTGTATCAACTAACGTTCGTTTCTACCGGCCGCCATAACCGGTCTGAGCTTCGCGCTACAGCCCGAGTAGTGATTAGTACAGGAACACTCAAGTTAGGAACAGATCGTTTCATTTAACAACGTCCTGAAGTAAGTACAACCAAAAAATTTCACTGAGAAAGGACGTAGCGGCAAGTTTCAGCATTGTTATGGATAACAGATGTAATGGTGAGCAGTGAAAACTCGCGTATGCGACGGTCTCAGCCATTGATACCTAAAGGCAATGAATAAATTCGAGTATGTGATTCGTCCAAAAGATTACGTTGCGTCACGAAACCAAATGGAAATCCATAGCGCTGATTAAAAACGGCACGGCATATTGAGATTGCTGTCTTCAAATCTGAGATAAGTACTCTCTATTTCTTTCTTTGTCATAGCGCTCTCTTGTTATTACTGGTAGACGGACAAAATAAAGTAAAAAAAAAAAATCTTTCGGGCGTCGCGCCGGTACAAGGTGATTACAAATGCCTTCACAATGAAATCACTTTCAGAACATCTAAAAATAACTGAATATTTCTTTAAACATAAAGAAAGAGAGAAAAATCTTGCTTTTAATATTCCCATTTCCGGTACAATTACCGAGCGGCCGTGACTCAGTGGTAGACCGTTCGTTGTCTTAGCATTCGGGAGATCCTTGGATCAATCCCAACGGTCGACCATCCCGACTGAGATTCTTCCTCAGTCATACCAGGCAAATGCAGGTGCAAGCTACAATATAGGCATTCTACCTTCCAACATCCTCTCCCCTATGCTCCATTTCGGCCTGATTCTCAGATGCCTACAGGCCTAAAAATAAATTCAAATAAAATTTCGGTAGAATTTTATCCACAACGTTGGACATCGCTTCTCTTGTTTCAATAATTTTCGCCCTACATCAGATCTCCCCAGGTGACTGCTGGGCCTTTTTCGAAAATCAGAATTTCATCGAGCAGAAGAAATTGCTTACCTGCGGTAACTCCGTTTGTCCCCACCCGCGTCTGAACTTTTGGAATGACGTGCTGGCTGTTACTGTTAGAAACATCTTCATTCATCATTTAAAAAACATTGTTTAAAACTCAGTTTAAAAAACTAACCAACACCCATTCCCCAACATAGGCATTAAGGAAATAATCTAAAAAAGAAATTAAAAAGCTTACACAGCTGACATGTGATACGCGTACCCTCTAGTGAGAAAAGAAAAAAGCGCAAAACAAACACAAAATTAGAGCAGGAAAAACTGAAGGTCATTAAGATTCCTTTACCCAGTTTTTGCAGCTGCCTCTAATGGCAGTTAATCCAGTTAGGTGCCTAATTTCAACATTTTTCTCTTGAGTTATTGGATGTTAATTCTTTTCCAAACAAGTTTCTTTTGATGATTGACACAAGCACTAGGTAGCATTTTCAATCAGAGGATGCTACGAAGAAAAATGCACTAATAAGAGGAAGGCAAAAGTACAGAAAACATCGCCGGGATCATCCTGACTCAGTGTTTCTTAAGTCTCACTATAAGGATGCACCAAGTGGTGCTGTAACGCAGTTGGTAGAGCAACTGCTTCGTATTTGGAACGTCCTGGGATCGACAACACCGGATGGTAACCCTGAAAGTGAGAACATCAGTCACATTAATAAAGTTTAAATTTAAAAAAAAATCACACCAGGGAATGCGGAGATGGTAAATTAATTAACACCCAGGCTATTAGCTTCTTTAACCCTATTCCTTAGGAAGCAATCACCAAGGAGCATCATTTCTGAGACAAACGGACTAGGGCCAAAGTTGCCAACTCAGCTCAGGAAAAAAAACTAATTAAACATGAAGGATCGAAATGTTTTATATTGAACTTCAATGTTTTTTATTTATTTGCACACAATTAAATTTCTAACAGTGTTGTCAATTCTGCTCTATTACCGTAAGTGACTACGAAACTTTTAGAAAATGTGGAATTCCAGAAAATCAATTCAGTTGCCAAAGCGCTGGCTTTGCATTTGGAAGGTCTTGGAAGAATTCCCGCGACCACCATCCCGAATGAGTTTTCTTAAAAGGAGTTTTCCAGTTACACCGGGCTAATGCCGGGACGGTACTTTCAAATGTCACTGTGGTCTACATTGTATCCAGATCCTCTTCCATACCAAATCACGACCAGAGCCAAAGGTCATAAATAACGTTTACAAACTTTAGGAAATTAACCTATATTCTTAAATACAGTTTAGATACTTTTAAATCTTCAGAAAAGTTTAATAATTTACGAATTATAAAACCATTTTTCGGATTCCGGCTATTTATTCTAAATCTTTGAACTATAATCGCACACACACGACTAGGAGAAAAAATATGCAACACCCAGTTGAATTTTTATTTATGGTCTTTAGACACTTAAGGCTCAGGCCGACAACCCCCATTTGTTGGACGGATTACACACACATCCGACTACGACTGCTGCTATCTTCATCTGAAAAATACGTTTGGCTACAGTTACATATTCTACTCTACATCGTTCACTTCGTGAATCTCTATGCATAAAATATACTAGAAGAAGAAACTAGTACGTCATATGAAGCAATTAACCGTATTGCAGATAAAAATCCCATAAAAAAGATGTGTCTCAACGACCCCTCAAGCTGAGTACGGATAGGTAATAATATGTCAGATAGTTTCAAGATTTGCAACGGATTTAAACAAGGCGATGCCTTATCACCACTACTGTTTAACTTTGCGTTAGAATATGCGATTTTAAAAATTAAAGGGGACAAAAAGGGACTATCATTGAATGGTTTGAATCAACTGTTTGTATACGCGGATGATGTAGATTTAATAGGGGACGATATAGATGCACTACAAAGCAACACCGATGTCTTAGTAGAAGCGTGCGATGAGATAGGTCTACAGGTAAACATAGATAAAACAAAATACATGATAACAAGCCGAAACACAGGGAATGAAGGAAATAAAAACATAAGAATTAAGGATGAGGTCATAGAGAAAGTAAACAAATTTAAATACTTGGGAGCATATGTAACAAGCAAAAAATGAGGTCATGGAAGAAATAAAAAGTCGCTTAGTATCGGGCAACGCATGTTTCTTTCAGTCCAAAAACTTCTAACATCGCGATTAATGTCAAGAAAATTGAAATTAAAAATATACAGGACGGTTAATCTCCCGGTAATACTTTACGGTTTCGAAAGTTGGAGTACGACCCTAGCAGATGAACATAAATTACGTGTATTTGAAAATAAGGTTTTGAGAAAGATATACGGGCCGAAACGCGACGAGATGACTGGAGAGTGTAGTAGACTGCATAATGAAGAACTCCACGGACTGTACGATTCACCAGATGTAAAAATAATGAAATCGCGACGACTAAGGTGGGCAGGCCATGTAGCTCGGATGGGGAAAAACGAAGATTATATTCTATCCTGGTTGGAAGGCCGGATGGAAAGAGGCCATTGGGAAGACCGAGATGTCATTGGGAGGACAATATTAGAAGAGATCTTCGAGAAATAGGTGTTCGTGAAGGAAACTGGCTTGATATTGCCCATGATAGAATCCAATGGCGAACGTTTGTTACTGCGGCGATGAACTTGCGAAGTTCCATAAGCCATAGAGTTAGTTAGTTAGTTGATCATGTTACAGATAATACATCTACACTAATGGAAATGTGTAAAAAAAATATATATATACCGCGGGTGTAGAACCCACGATATAACTGGGTTTTACTACACTCATACGAGTATATGTAGAAAGAATCCCATTCACGACTAGTTCCTCTTGTCTCGGGAAATGTTTATACTACAAGGTCACCAGACACAACCAACAAGAGAGAAAGAAGGCTACAGAATCCGATCATACCTGGCGTGGTTACATCACTCAGCAATATAGCCATTGCCAAACACAAACACTTTTCGTCTCAGCTGAGTACACGCTGCCAGGTTCTTGAGTCACTACCAAGGAATGGATTAGTTCTTTTTTTCCCCAACAAATGGACCAGACTGCGTTTAGTTTAGTTTGTAGATCAGACCAACAACATTTAACGTTTTCTTTTGGGCATAAACTGGTCTTGAGTACAAATGGCAGTAAAAAAATAATTCTAAAATAAATTCTTTTGCACTCCTTTTTCCGAAACTTCCATCCTATTTCCCGTAAAACAGGTGGTAATTTCCTGGCCTACAGATAACAGCGAAAAGGCCTAAAGGCCTGATAAACGATGTAAATGGTATCTCAATTCTCTTTACCAATCTAAATTGCAAACATTTTATGCTTGCAGATAAATCACCCATCTTCTGGAAACTATTCAGTTTTTCCAGATCTTCTGGCTTTTCAAAAAAAAAAAAAAAAAAAAAATCCGGTTTACACGGAAATGTTTCGTCTTGCTATTCTCGATTTTGGAAAATTCTTCTACTCGCCTTCCGGAAATACACATCGTCTGTTTTGAGGCAATAATAAACTGCCCAAATCATGGTCATGTTCCAAACTCAGCGAGATTGCAGGAAAGAGGAGGATACGATATGCATTCACCTGGTGAAATTGAAAAGACAAAAAATCATGGATAATGCCAACCAGCACGACTGATCTTAGCAATGTTCAAAGCTATTCGTCTTTTCCCGTAGCTGAGTCATCGGCACTGACCGAAGCCAGCTGCACCAAAGTGTGCAAGCAACAATCCTAAAAATTGGAAAGAGCCGCTTACATAAATCGAAGAGTGTCTGTTTAAGAAATATTTTGAAAATCTTTCAATAAACGAAGTCTTCACGACAGGAAATTTGCATTGCAGACACAAATCTTAATTCGACTGTCTCGAAGACTTTGGTATGTAATCGACAGGAAATTACGCAAAAGATACTCCTATCACCTCGAATAAGTACTAGGCAGTGAGCAGCCGATGTTCAGTTCGTACAGCATTGGCTTCGCACTCGGAAGGACCCCCGTTGGTCGAGAGGTAAGCAATGTCTCTGGTTCAAGTTCTGGGGGCTGCTCTGAACGGACAGGGTCGGAGAATACTTTACCAAAAAGTGTAGCTCCCATCGCCTTCAGAGTCAGTACTCCAACCTTTCTTTGAAGATTTTGAAACAACGGTCAAATGAGTAACAAGAATATTTTGCAAAGCAGCCCCAATAATGCTTCAGAATACCTAACACAATTTGAATAGCTAGGTTACTACATCATACTTTACAGGTTTTCAAATTTCTCAATACTAATGTTGCTAATCATTGGACAGTTGTTTCAAAATATCTTTAAAAAGAGGGGAGGGCGTACTAAAAGCTCTTCTGGCCAGGAAACAATGAAAGAAAGGGTGCTTCCTGAACATCCCTACATTCACCTGATAAGGCCGAATAAATAAAAGCGGTATGTCAGGACTACAGGCATATCAAACTGGATCCTATAAAACAGGGGTTCCAACCTGCGACCCGGTATTCTATATACATTAAAAAAAAGTAATTTAGTCATCATTTTCAAATAGTCAAGAAACTCAGACAATTATTAATATATTTTTTTTTTGTTACTAATAATAACTTGAAAGAAAAGTTACTACTATATATTACTTTTGAGTTGATCCTTTTTTACGCGAGCCTTGCCCTCTTCCTGCAAAATAAAAGCCTTCGGAGCACCGAAATCAATTCTCAGATCTACAGCCTCCTATGCAGTTAAAACAAGGATCTATATCTCTATACTCAGAGCCATCATCACATACGGATACCAACTATACCACGCAAATACAAACACGGAACTTCTCTATAAATTCGAAAGATATTGGATTAGATACTCATACAGAATGTGGACTGCTTCAGCACTAGAACTTAACAAATCAGCCAACATCACTCATCTCCAGGACTTCATGGAGAAATCTAAAATAGAGTACATCAAAAAAGCTAGAGAAAGAAAATTCATCATCACACATTTCCCCCAAAATATCAATCAAGAATTCAAGAGGCACAACATATCATACCAGGAACTTCTAAATAAAATATAAGGATGAACTAAAGTGATTAAAATAAGATCAAAAGAAAAATCTCAAATCGAATGACGTTGGAACTCAACTTAACCTTCAAAACCAAGACAAAGAAGATCAAAACAAGAACCTACATCTAATAAGGGAGCAAAAGTAACAACAAAGTAAACTCCTCTATCCTACCACCTCGCCCACTCCTAAACAGGATCTCTTTAAAATGCCCAAGTCAACAATATGCCATATCTCTTAAATAATAAATTACTTTAGATTAGATAGGTAGTCAGCTCAATCCCCCCACCCTCCACCTTTTCTCACTAAATGGCAATTCTAGTAACCTTACTTAGGCATAAAATTATTTGAAACTTCCCTCCAGCACATATTCATTCCCCCCTCCCTCCACTCTCTCTCTTCAAATAGGAAAAATTCAAATGGCAATTTTAGTCAACTTACTTCGGCTCTCGCACTAATACTAAGACCTTGGCCGGCCGGAAGTGGTTTCATGGCTCCTGACGGGGATGCTCCGGACACCAATTTCATACTCTCAAACCAAGCCAAACTCATGGACGAAAGTGGCCACTCTTTGGCCAGAAGGCCAATACGGCCCTAGCCAGTTACAATATTTCTTCTTCTGTTTTGTTGGAGAGGGGAATGAAGCCAAGAGACGAGACATTTCGGTCATCTTGTGTGGCCTCATATTCAGAGACCCTCTTTCCAGAGTATTGCCTCTCTCAGGTGCACTCATCCTCTATCGAAAAAGGTAATCCTTACAGTACTCGGTATAGAGTGACTCTAATGGGACCACACAAGATGGTTGCCGATGAACCGAATTTGGCTTCATGTGACGTCATGTATGTTGTCTCTATTTTCTTCCTAACTCTATGGCTATTTCAAATATTTTTGATATATAAATTATTCCGATGTTTTAACAAAAATGCAACAATTCATTTACTGTAATTTAAAGACTTATGCCAATTATTCAGGGGTGGAACTGTCCTTGTAAAACAGGACTTTTTTCTTTTTTAAGGAATCAAATTCGAGGTAGTTTTATTAAAATCCGCTAGTCTGAATATGACGCTCAAACCAACTGCAATGCGTATTAGATCCCGGTAAGATCTATCCCCAATCTTCAGAGAAAAATACGTTAACCGTATCTATTTACTTCACATCACCTGTTTCAGCACACAATGGAAGATAAAAGCGTTAACCCATGTAACGGCACATATTACTGATTGTTCATAGACATCCTTACCACAGAACACTTGTATTTCACATTCAGACAAACCGATTTATCATTTACGAAAATAAAAAAATAGCTACACAGATTTATTTACTGACATGAACATTTCACTCTTGCACGAAAATACAACCATTGTATTCCGTTTTGTAGAGCACAAAGAATACGAAGCGTGTCAAAACAAACCACGAGGAAACGGTTACAATAAACATAACAATAGAGACAGCATGAAATCAATAAATCGTGTAGGGAGATTGTTTCTCTAAAACGACAGAAGCAGTTATAACATGAACAGTTTTAGGTTAGAAAAATCATGATGTTCCCACATACCATTTCATCAGCATTCTTTTGTAATTCATGGAATGATTTGTTCTAAACTGTCGCTTTCCTGTAACTCCACCCCACCCCACCCCCTCCATAAAAATGGGACAAAGTAATACAAGCAATCAATCAATCACTGTCAAGCAACATTGTTGCATCTCTCTCCAGTCTCTACTCTTAACAGGAAACTAAATTTGACGAGTTCTCCATACCTTTCGGCACAACGACCATGACCAAGTGGATTATGCATACGGAGGATATGACAGAAGAATTTTCAGACAGAGAAAATGCAACAAAATAAATAAATAAAATATATTTGCAACATCGTTAGACACAGTACAAACTTGATTATTCGTTTTAAGGTTTTCCGCCCCCCCCCCAAAAAAAAAAAAACAGGTTTAATAACTCAGAGATCCCAGGGAAAGATGATTTAGTAATGGTTTAACATTATCTCATGTCGGATGGAGATGGCATTGCGAAACCTGCCCAAGGAGCGCTTCCTCAATTGATTAAATAGATGAATCCGGTACTACTTCCAGTGTATTTCAGAATGTCGACACCGCTTACGGCATTGTGTCGAGCCATGACGTCTTTTGTGACGATGTCACCATGACTTTGACAGCATATATCTCCGAAACTACGCAAAATCGTGAATTTCTTCAAAGGAACGATTTTCTTGTCTTGATATTAATAATCACATCCTGAAGTTTGAACCATTATTTCGGTGGACATCCTGTATAAAATAGCCTCATTTTAATTTTGATTTGAACTACCGTACTCCAAGAATGGTGCATTTGATTGAACAGTTGATATTCATTTATCTTGAAGTTGATTTTCACTTTCATTTTGCATAATTTAATTCACGCATAACGAAGGACGCTCAATGGACCATCAATCAGAAGCCAATAACCCCATAAAACACAGGACTCGAAGAAGCCCTGTACGGGTTTAAGCGCGCGCGCACACACAAAAGCAGTGGTATGAATGATGACTGTCCAATCATGAACATCTCAATTTGAATACATCAGTATATATAGGCGCGAATCCAGGATATGATCAGGGGGAAGGGGTAAACCATAGTTGTGTCATTTTATCCAGATCCAGTGTAAACCTGGATCCGCTCCTGTGTATATATATACCGGCTGGTCCAGGAAATATTGAACTCTATCGCACGTGTGTTTTATGCAAGAGGAATGGAAAATATCAGCAGCTGAAATGAGTTCCGCCAGCGTGTCGAGAAGTGACACTAGGCTCGGTTTTTCGTGGGCCACCCTGAAAATAATCAACCAAGAAGTTCATGTTCCCTGCAATCAGCTCTGTACCTGAATGGGGTATGCACGACCCTTCTAATATCCATTTAGTTGTCATTGTGTTTTTCAGATACGTAGCTGCAGATCCCTGATGTCAGGCAGGGACGTATTTAGGGGGTGGGTCCGGATCCCCCCCCCAAAAAAACTAAGTGTTTTATGAAAAATAGTATAACTTCAGGGGTAATTATTATATTTAATATACATTTCATGCCCACACACCCCCGGAAGCCCTAGAACCCCTTCCAAAAATAACTTCTAGATACGTGCCTGATGTCTGGTTAAAGTTTGTTTAGATTAGAAACTACATTTAGATATTGTGACTAAACTAGATTTCTTTCGATCTTAAAAATATCGCCAAAGAAGAATCGTACGGAGGATGTATCGTGCTGATAAAAATATTGTCACAAAATTATCACACAGCTTCACTGAAAGGTCAATATTAGATTTCTTGCGGCCACGAAGAGCATTATTATTTAGCAACACATTCTTTGGTTTCATTGCAATTTTTTTCTAAAAGAAAAAGTTCCAATCATGAAATTCTACAGCAAAAATGTGGTCGCCAGAACGCAATACAAATAAATCAAATTACATCGTAATATACCAATTTCCTGACCTGACAGGCCTACTACACAATCCATCAATAAACAACCGGAAGGTACACCCAACTCTTGTTTAGGCTTGAAATAAAAATAAATAAAAAGCCTTTAGCGCAATGCTAAAAATATCTTTTACTCATGTAAGGTATCAGAAATAATGACAATAGGTGTCCTGCGCAGCATGTACGCTTATGAATCCGTACGCCCCATGGCAAAGTGAACCAAGTGATTACCATTGCTTTCCACTAGGTGGAGATGACGTCACACGAATGGGAAGTACGACTCCCAGTGGATTCCGAACATCTTCTGTCAAATTGTCCTACGTCCTGGATCGGACACGGGACCGCTTAATTACAAGTCACCGAGCGTAACCACTTACCCACCGGAGACACGTTAATAATGCCGGGAGCTGCCATCTTAGTTGAGGGTTTCTAAATTACACGAGCCGAATGACGTGATGGTACTTTGAAATTACGCCAGGGCCGATGGCTTCCCATGCACGACTTTTAGATGCCATAGAAATATAAACATTAGAAGTCTGTCATTATCATTGCTATCGTCTCCATAATAGGTTACAATTTCGTACACTTTTTGATGAACAAGAAGGCAGAAAATTCACATACATCAAGGTAATAAGGCTTTCTTGCTGAAACATGATTCGATTCACGCTAAGACGGTTCTAGATCGCTGACCCGCATACATTTACAATTTGGAAAATAAAGTATAGGCAACTGTGACTATAGGTCAGGTTAGGTTAGTTCGTGTTGGTACATGCCCAATTAAATAAAGACTTGCATTTTGCTAACTTTGGTATCGTCAGACCAGTGTTCTAGAACCGTGCCTTAATATTTACAGAAGGTATCAAACATTTTAATAATAATACTTACACTCTTTCTGCTTCCGGTGGTAAATTCCGAGGGATCTGGGTTAAGCCCCGGTGAGAGCAATCCACATTAAGACCAGTACAAGAACAGGCCCATGGACACCTTGACAGTTCTTGACCGACCACTTGCTCCGACACGGAAACGGAAAACAAACCCACGAAAATCACCAGTTGTAATAAGTAATATGAACGCACAATCTGTCTCGCCATGGTGCCTTGTTATTAAAACAAATCCATACAGAAACACCCACGAAATTAAAAAAGAAGGTCTGGTTATGAAGAATGAAAGACTGACTTATTCCGTCTCTTTCACACACGGAATGAAGGATCGCGATTAAAGACGGACTTACAAAGTATCGTCAATTGATATGGTAATTTGTATATCTTCCTTGAACAAAGATGGTTCTTTCACAGGGGCTTGGTCCGACCGAACCCGATGAACATGATCGGCAAAGAAGCCATCGATGCCCCTTTCAGAACACAGAAACAGCGTAAAACGAATCAAAACATACGATAGTATGTATACACGGTTCCTATTTTATTATTAATTTAGTTTGTCTCTTGTCAGTTTTGTTAAGAATCACCACTGTTTGTCTGCCAAAGGTCTTCAAATAGCACTGTCTTCATCTTTGTATGTCAAAAACTCACAACACATTTCCACTCACAATCAATCACCACTGTCAATAAACACCGAAGTAAACAAACACTTGCTTTGAAATGGTTACTTGTTCTCAGCACAATTAAATAAACTCTGTTTTAAGTAAGGTTTCTAATTTCTATTTTCACCACACTGCGTGAATAACACCTACAGCTTGAGTGCTGCTTCTGTCAAATACCACGAGTGAAAATTCTTCGCTCAGGTTTTTTTGTTTATTGGCGGTATTATCAAAATACAAGTTACGCTACTAGATGGCGTAAAAATATACACACTTTAATTACATTTTAAGTCTAGTATACACAACACCACACTATTCGCTTTGTTTACACTTTCTTAATTATTTACAAATAAATAGACCTTTTGCAACAAAAATGAACCAGCGTCCCGTAAGTGCCGGGCAAGCTGAATTATAAACAGCCACCTCTCGATACTCGTTCGCTCACCGAACTGAATGCGCGTTGTAAAAGGTCCATTCCCGAGCCACGGTAGGAAGGGCTCAAGTAGTTTCTGGCTTGCCCGCATGAGGGCATCACCAGCAGGGAGGGAGGAATGAAGAAAAACTATTACGAATCTTTCCGCAGAAGGAATGGATTGGTAGCGATATGAAGAAAAAAAGAAGATCGGGTATGGGAATGGATGAGGTAAATGGCTGGAAAGGACGAATACTGTAGCAAAGTCACAAAATACGGAATATTTCACACACTGTTAAACTACGTATCTGTTGGCTCAGGCTGCATAAGGTAGATAGAGAATGGGGAAGATATCGACCAGGGCCTTTCTTAAGGTACTATCCCGGCATTTGCCTAGTGAAACTGAGGGGGGAACAATTGAAAACTTTCAGGTTGGACGGCCATGGGATAGAGTTCAAACCCACCGCGACATTAGCACCTGGGCTACAGCGGGTAGGTAGGTCTCAAATGAATTGGACCTTTGTTAATTTCACTTTGTTTCAGAGATTTTGCCCGGCTTTCTTGTTTTGGAGGGAGTGTAAAGTTAAAATTTTGAATTTAACGGAGTCGAAATAGAGTTTGACAGAATTTCTGTTGATTTTTAACCGGTGCTTGCATTCCAGAATTGGGCGGGGAAGGGATTACACGTCATTCGGGGCTCTTCCAGAATCCCTATTCTGTCCGCCGGTTTTGAACTTTTAATTTTATTTATGACCTTTAGGCATTTTTCGCTCAGGCCGGGATAGGATATGGGAAAAGATGTCGGGAGGAAATCTGTCGGGGCCTGTTTGAAGATAGTATCTCGGCATTAGCCTGGTATGAGTAAGAAAAGATTATATATATAAAAAACTATCTCTAACGCAGAATAACGACTCAACCAAGCAGAAGTAGATATTAACTGATTTCCGATTTGCGTTCAGTGGCGTTTCCTGTGATTGAATGGTAACTCTCGCTACCTTGTAATCAAAGGGTACCGGGTTTGCTTCCCGGTGGGACACAAGTGGTTCCGAGCCCACGTTAAACTGTAAGTTCCGTCCTCAGGACGCCATTCTCATCCGATGGAATGCAATGGTATAACACCATCGGTTCACCTTGTCCAGGGAACTTCGGGTCAGGACTTGCCTTCAGGCAGAACACCCATCATCATCATTTTAATCCGGTGAGTGTAGTATTTTTTTCTACGAGATGTACAGTAGAACGCAAAGTTTCTTTTACATTTCACTGTTAAACATTTGTTGCTCGAAGCCTGCAAAGTAGACAACCCAACATACCGTGGAAGGAAGTTTGCCACTAACCAGTGTGAAAATCCAAGTGTTGACATTGTGCTTTTGTGTGTGAAAATCAAGAGAAAACATTTTATTGTCACATATTTTGGTGTTTTAGGCTTTAGTAGTAAAATCTGCGAAACCTTATATCGTTGCTCCGTCTACCGACAACTGTCAACTCAGGAACTTGTTGGACTACGAATTTCGTTAAGGAGCCGTTTGAAAGGTTTCGGCGAGACGATTTCAAAGCCACATAGATCTTCCATGTAGGATGAGTGGGTCCCTTGATATAAGAGAATGGTCTACTTCCTCATAGTAACTAATGGTGACAATCGATAAGTTTCTACTCAGATATACTAATCCTACAAGGTGGTTGATGTATCGTTGGAAATGTTCGAGCGAGACGAGTTCAAAGCAGCATAATGCCCGTCCGTCGACGACTTTCAGCTGAGCAACTACGAGGGTAGCTGGAATAGTTTCTGTAGTCAATATAAAAAAAAGACATGGACAATTCTGGAAATGGTTTTATTGTTTTTCAAAGTATTCACCACTAATATCGATATACTTTTGCATACGCTCAAAACAATTTTGAAAGCATTATTTTCACTAGGAGTATGGTACCTCAGAAATCGCTGTTGGGAATGCGTCAATAGCTGTTTCAGGCGACACAAATTGCTCACCACGCATCCTCTTTTTAATGTTTGGAAAAGAAACGAAGTCATTAGGTAATAAATCGGGTGAGTATGGACAATGAGTCATTGATTCGACATTTTTACTGGACAAAAAATCAACAATATGTGTGTGCTGAGTGGGAGCTGGCATTGTTGTGGTCAAGAATGATTCGACAATTTGGGTTTGTTTTACGCAATTGATTGATGACCTCTGGTATACAAATTGTTGTATAGGCCCTACCACTCAGCATTTACAGTCCTTCGACCTTCTAAAGCTATAGTTGCTACTTGTCCGGTATAATCGAAGAAACAAACAATCAACTTGGCAGCACTCCTCGAACGATCAACGTTGGTTGGTTTCGGCTCACTTTGAAACACTCACACAGTAGATTGCTGTTTAGTTTCGGGTTCATAGGAATAAATCCAAGTTTCGTCTCCTGTAGCGATATAGCACACCAAATTTGACTTAAAGGTTAGTCCAAAGCCAGACGTCCTTAGATCACCATATGTTTTCTTCAAAACCACAGACATGTGGAAGGAACCTCCTGCGCATTTTGTGGTTTTGAACGAAACGTTGTCATTTCTTTCTTTAGCATTCTTGTCTTACTTTTCCTCTCTGGGGTCCCTCAAGTACGTTGCATTCACGAGTAGGAGGAAAAGAGTTCAAGCTCTGCTTTGAGAAAGGGGCAACGCCGAAGAAAATTTATTGTCGGATCTTTCTGGCGGTGTGTGTCAATGTTTGGTTAACTGCAACTGGCAGAGGGGTCCGGCTGCTGGACAGAAGGCTTTCATGATCTAGGCTCTAGTATACCTCAGTTGAATTTTTTAGCATTCCTTTACACCACTTACACGAGAATGTTTTTGAATTTCGGTCAAGTTGTGTGGGATGCAACGGCGTGAAAGCTTCCGTACGTTCAAGTAACCATGCAAAATCGTATGTAGTGCTTTCATGTCAATGTTCAAGGATGCCTGAATCTCAAGGATGGACGACCTTCAAGAAACTCATCACTGAGAAAAGTGCAACCATGCTGGAATTAGGAAAACCAATTGTGCACAGTTCTATTAGATCAGTAGCGGCCGGTGGTAGATCCCACTGGATGTTGCACTCAGGTCCGCCGCCTGCCACAAAGAGCAAGGGGCCACGAAACATTTAGGGAAGTACTTGGGCTTACAAAACATACATAAAATTAAATATTTGTATTGAGACAAGGAAAATTTACGGGGGCTCAACCTGCGGGCCTGGACTTTCAGTATATGTGAGAGGATTGGGTAGCTAATCAGTCACAATCAATCAACGTAGAGTTAAATTATGTAACGTATACACAAAACAAGTGACCAGATTTTCAAATTTAGTCAATTAGTTACGATTTTGAGAAAACTTAGAAAAATGTCGTAACTATAACATTGGGGATAGAATTTGATAGTTTCACACAATATTCCGTGGCTAGAAATTTGTGTCATAATCAGTTTTAGAAACTTTGAAAATTCACTAAGCGTTTTCTCCAAGCTATTTCTGAACTATAAAGTCTAACAAGTCGAAATTCTTCTGCCGAGTAGATTGAAGACAATTCGTGACGACAGAGTTTTCCTTTGTCAAGAGGTGTGTAAATTGAACATAATTTCTCCACAGTTTGTTTTGGAAAATTCCAAAAGTAACTCGGAAATTTCTCTGGAGTAAACAGCGTGGCTACCATAACGTGCCATGTGAATGTAAAGGGGGATTTTGCTTCGTAAGTAATCACATCGCATATTTCCGTTGCTTCCCCTACCAATTCCATTCTTTCACTCTTTCTCCTTTTTGATATCGTGTTTGTATTGTCTGTTGTTTCACTCGAATCAAGCTGGTCTTGTTATACGTCTAATATTTGTTTCAAAGTGGAAAATAGCATTTTGTGCCAATTTCTCGATTTTAAAGTTGATTAAACAAAATTCCCACAAGAAGCATTATTTTACTAGAAAAAGAAAGCCAGAAATTAAAATGGATGGTAATAAGTGTTCCCTTGAGTACTTCACCCCGATAGATTGTATTTGAATTTTTCTCTTCCTCCATCTTCACTATCTTATTTATGCATTGAATAATATCCTTTTATGTTCAAAGAAAGTATTTACGCTTCTGGGCAGGAAGTTCTAACGAATATAACTAGCTCGGGGTAACCGTTTCTTAAAGAGTGAATATAAAACTGCTACTACTAGAAAAAGGTACACACGCCTTGCAAATTTTAGAAAAAGATTACATTTCTATTTATAGAAGCAGTTTTTCTCATAAATAGATTCACTTGATGTGCGTAACAATGTTTATACACAGCATTTGAAGTGGGATGAATCGGATGATACAATGCCATAGCTTTAAAATTATGATTTCGCGATTAAAGTAACATGAGTCGCCCGCAATGACCTCTATCTAAAAGCGGTACTGGACTGACTGCTGATGCTGTCAAACATTTCATGAGTACAGAATGCCAGGAAGCAGAGAGGACACTTAATCAAGTTTGTCCACTTCCAGTCTAAACCAATATGGACCAAATTTTCAGTTCTAACTAAGCTTTTTACGCTTGATATCGCTGTGTGGCCCGTTTTTTTTTTATCTATGCGATAATTCTTGCAAAAACGTAAATATTATTTGCAGTATTTTCTATTACATGCAGAGTACGGTATACTATTGTATGAATAACTCAGAAATTAAGACTTACATTAAAAACGGGCCGCACAGCGATAAGAAGCGTATAAAATTGAGTTAGAACTGAAAATTTGGTCCACATTGGATTAGACTGGAAGTGGACATACGAGTTTAAATATTTGCTCTGACGTCTTTGTTTCGACGCTAAGCAGTCACTCCAGTATCGTTTCGTAGAGCTCGAGGATTGCACGTGAAACGTACCATTCTGTGGTAACATCGCTATTCAAATGCAGGAAGGAAGAAAATAATTCACCAGGACTCAAACAAGAAAACAATATGTACGAATACACACATACACGCTCACACATATACACGCTCTCGTTCTCTCTCTCACACACACAAACAGCGAGAGAGAGAGACTACGAGTGTAAAGATACTAGCAGACAGCTTTTGCAACCTGGGCGGAGGTCATGCGCGCCATTGCATCCGCACCTTCCGGATGCAATGAAAAGCTGAGGAGGGGAGGAAAGGGTAGAAAACCTCGTTGCTGGCTTGGTCGCTGCAACCTCCCAATACCTTGGGAAAATATTATTAGAAATGTCACTCGAACATGCAGCAGAGGGAGAGCTTCTGTAGCGAGTTGGGTTCGACAAACGTTGTGGGAAAATTACACCGACAATATTAGATTTTCTTCTCTTCTAAAAGCAAAAAATGCTTTTTTGAACTTCGAGGGGTAGAATATTATTACATATTCTATATCTTAGAGTGATTGAAATAAAAATTAAATAACTTAAGAAAATGGGTGTTGCACAACAAGGCAACACTGACACAGACCGCCACTGTATTAGATGGTGTTTCATCTCCAAAGGCGCCAAAGTTACATAAAGGCCAGCGTGGTTTGAGCCAAAGTTACATAAAGCCATTAACAAACTTAAAATCCAAGCTCAAATAAATATTCCTGTGAAGAAATATGAAAATTCCTAGGCTATGTCAAGTATAGGTATATGCATAGAACATTCTACGAATATTCATATAAAAAATATGAAACATATAATAAGGTAATAGTTACGTATACAGAAGAAATATGTTACAAGAGTAATATGTAATATGTTACATATAGAGTGTTTTAAAATAACACCTATAAAACCAGCTTGTAAGATTCTTGACGTAAAAGTAAAAAAAAAAAAAGTTTAGACTATTTCCCCTCCCCGAGGTGCTCAAATACTTCGTTTCGGCGTTATATTTTTCTGAAAGCTTGGGAAATTGAACTTTAGAGTTTGATATTCATAATACAAGTAGAACTGAGACGGCATGGTATCCTCAGAGACTTCAAACCTGGTCTATCCTCCAAAAATGCATATTCCAAAATTGTGCAATGGATGCGCAAGGGATTCCCCAAAGGAAATAGTGGATTCATAGACATTCATGTCAGGAAACCCGCACGGTGGATTTGTCGGTGTTATTTTGCAACACACCATCTGTATTTTACTTTATGGCATGTATCTAAATTTCTAGGCTGAACATATACGCTCAGGACACTCTTTGGAATCTTACAGGCATATTCTACGTGTATGTATAATATAGATACTCGCAGTTATCAGAATATTCAGGGATATTCCGGAAATTCGAACTCCTAAAGTATATACTAGGAAGCTGATTTGATGCTAAATGTATTGGGACATTCTACGCACTTGACGATCTAAATTGAATATTTCTGGAATATTCTTTGTGATACGAAAAAGGACACAATATTGAAGGAGTTCAGGTGAGGTAGAAGAATTTCCGCGATTTGTTTGACACTATGGTGAAAATAAACGAAACGATCATCCATGAATCTCGAGGCCAAAATATATCGACTGTGGGGACTGTGAAAGCGTTTAGTATTTAAGCTTTCCGATAAGAAATTCAATACATATTTTTGAATCTTTAGTTCTTGTTGACAGTTAGTAAAACACTTTGTCACTGAATTCTCGCGGAACACAAGTAAACTGATATTGCATTTAGAAAAAGATGCAAATGATTGCAAGGGGAATGTCATTATATTCAAGGAGCAAGAATCTATTTTAAACAGTATTCAAAATCGTTTGCGAAACAGCAGGGGTGCTCTCCCCCCAGGGGCTTGGGCACAATCCCCCCAATTTACCTATTCTCCC
>JAGDQP010015830.1:13372-41816 GCA_022664845.1 Lepisma saccharinum | reverse complement strand
TATAAAAAATATATTTAATTGGATTCGAATTTTAAAAATAAATCCTAGACAGCATTGAGATTTGTGTAGCTGCTTCTGGTGAAACTTATGATTTATTTTTTATTCTAATATTAGATAAGCTTTTGGAAAACTGCATGTTTATTTTACAAATAATAAATTTTGCTAAAGATTCTATTACAAATAATAAATTTTGCTAATTCTATTTACCGTTTCCATGGGTGTCTGTGCAGGCCGACAATGATGTTAAGACGACCCTGCACAGGAGACAGGTAGATGGAGCCATAACAGAGTCAATAGCTCGGGGCCCCAAAGGGCTTAATCCAGCAATGCCACTAACAAAAGAATCATATTGTCGATGCATTTCAGATCTTTGCCTGGGTTTTCTGCCTTTCAGTTGCTAGTGTTGTTCTTACCAGGTAAATAAATTAGAATATCGAATCTCTTTTCAATACTTGCATGGTTCTTTATTGATATTACATTCTTCCAGCTCTTTTCTGTTATTTAACCATAGTTTCAAGTACATGGTCTATGGTACAAATACAATCCTTTGAGAAAGAGACAGGCGACAAGTACTTTAGATCACTAACGCATGTTAGTCAAGTGGCTTCTCTCCAGCAGATATTTGAGTGGTGATGATTATAGAGACACGGAGGCTGGTATCATGTTTGTCCCTCTTATTTTTGCTTTCCATTCTCTCTTCAGTTCTCTTTTAGCCAAAAGAACAGAAGTTCAATTTTCTATCCCATTTACAGCCGTAACCATATCCCCTCCCGGGATGGACAATAATTACGGAACCATGATCAATCTAGGCTATTATGAGATCTATGGTAATAGTATGTTGATCTAATAAATCGTGGTGGTGCGAAATAATGGTCCCAAAGATCTCTGGTATGTTTATTTTTACTAGGAATTCGGGGGGTGGCGGAATTAACACTGAGATATTGAATTCAAAATGTGTACCAGGAGGATAATTTTTCAATAAAAACTTTTACCCAGGAGTCAGAAACAACTTCTCTTTTGTGTAACATACTTAAAGTTTATAATTCCAATGTTTATATATATACCGGGTGAGTCATTGACGAGTGACAGCCCAAAATAATTTGAGAAAGGAACAGAAAATAAAAAATGTGCGCAGCTAACCTAATACCTACGGGAGGGGGACACTTGACAAAGCAAATGACAATAGTGTCACATAAGTAGTGTTGCCACCCCAGCATAAAATTATATTTTTTCAAATGGCAATACGAAAACTTTTAATGTAAAATAAAGCTGTGAAGCAAAATACGTCCAATGATACCAAAATCAATGCTCAATGTTGCCAGCTTCGGGAGATATAAAGGGTCAAAGTTGGGAAAAGAAGGAATGGATTGTAGCTAAATACACAAGATTAGATCAGAAACATTTACACGAAAAGAAAGTAGGATGTGGTTTTAATTAAATGCCAAAAGTAAGTTTCACTACGATTAGCAGTGTTACCACACGAGAAGCCGAAATAATGGGAAATTTACAATCGTTATTTACACAAGAAATGTCCCCTTGAAAAAGTCACGAAAATAACCAGGAAGGCTCTTTGAGGGTCTAAAAATACAATGGAATTTATTTGAAAGTGATATCACAAAGCGTTCACAAGTTACAACAAAAAAGGGAAAAGCTGACAACACTGGAGGGACATTTTTATCCCTCATGCAACACTCAGAGTGTATGTCTGATGAGGATCTTGGCTAGAAGGTCGAAACGTTACATGTAATTTAATTTTTTACGAATAATATAGTCTTGTTCAGCAGTTCAGTGTTTTTTTGTTTTTAGATATATTTAAAAAATAAAATAATAATAAAAGGTAAAGCTATCCCCTGTGCGATGCACAAGGCGCCTGGGGACGTAGAGGTAGCGTTCCAGGTTTTCTCGTCCTACGGCACGAAGTAAGGTCCACGCTCTACTGCCTTTAGCTCCCAAAAGTGTTCAACAGTACCAAGGACACTCTGGTACTCAATTTGATACACCTGAAAGCACCAGACATGAGAGCACTGCAGAAAAACCTACAACGATCTGGCCGGGAGTTGAACCCAGGCCGCCAGATTCGTAGTCAGACGCGCTACTGCCTGAGACATGGCGACTCCATTCGAACGTAAATACAGAGCAAAAGTTAAGAAATAACACGCATATTATTTCCTCTTAAAATAAGAGAATAACGCATTATCGTTCTGGAAACTCAGTTTTATCCAGAATTATTAGTATAACTTTAGCCGTAAATATATATCTATATATTTAATGTAAATTTCATATTCACAAACACTTTGAACCACCCCACAGAAGTCCGTGGACTACTCCCAAAACCAACTTCTAGATACGTGCCTGGTCGGAACTTGTGGAAACCAGGAGTCACTAATGTAATAGCGCGGAAAATATAGATTATTAGAAATTACTGTGCAGCTAGGGTTACTGCATATATAATATTCTCCATACGAATGTGTCTGAGGAAGCCGAGTGTTTTGGTAGTCGGCGAAAACGTTTACAAAAATTTTAATTTTTTAAAATAAATTGTAGTGCTTTGCTCAGCCATTATTTTATTTTACCTTTGCATATATAAGTGGAAAAACGTGTATTGCAAAAGCAGTGTCTAAATACGCTAGTATTCATATCAGAAAGCGTTAATCTACAGTGTACAATATAAATTCCAATATCCGTGTCTTTGTTTGAACACGATGCAAATCTCCTACATGTGAAATCTACATGAGCGCATTGATTTCCACCTAATTTTACATCTGTGTTCCTTGGGTCCAGGCACAGAACAAAGGGTCACCGAAAGTGATTGTGACTTAAAATAATATTCTAGGTTATTTTGTTGGAATATTCTGAGAATATCTCCAGGATGAAAAAAAAATCTATGAAAAAAGACTCTCCATCACATAAAATAAACTTTTCCAGCAATTAAAAAAATCCATTATTACACGTGACTACGAACAGTCCACACATTTGTCTGTTTACAGAGGAGTTTGGAAAAAGATCGTACACTTATACCTGAGCTGCCTATACTATTAAAAGGTAAAGGCCTGTTAGGAAGAAAGGTATAGAGCTGTTCACCGATTTAAATATCTTCAAGGAGAAATGGTTACTCTTCTTGTAGCTGAAGAAAAGATCGAAGCAATTATTTAGTCTAAAGTCGAAGCAATAATACGAATAATAATCATAAATGAAATTGTGGCATCAATGCCTATCAAATAACTCATTCCCTATTTTGTTTTCAGTGCGAGGAGTTGTCTGAGGACACATTACTTATTGCATGACATCTACAGTTTGGAAGCATAGTTTCCGCAAAGGTTTTCCTATTCCTGATGCCAGGAACGAACCTAGAATGGGTGCGGTGGAGGCGATTGCCCCCTCGAGATCATAATAGCAGATATTTTCTTTTTAAAAAAAGAAGACAAAAATCCCGGGTTAAGTGAGACAGAAGATTCTTGCTGTCATCGCTGAGAATCCTTTGATTTAAACGGGGACAGTATATTTAAATAAATAGAAGCTGTGTCATAAACGCGAAAAATACTCACTCATTTACTCACGAATATTATGAAATAGCAAATTGTCCCTTCTCGATCATCGGCCAAGTCAGTAGGGAGTTCGAGGGTCTATGCCCAACCTAAAAATTTATGCCTTACAGCACACACTTTCAACACAAACTATTTCATTTACCCAATGTATCTCATACCAGCAAAAGTAAACCCAAACAAGGGTGAATATGAGTTCCTACAGAGCACCAACTCACTGTTGGCGGTTCCTGTCTATAATTTATAAATTTTTAGAAATTATTGTAATTTATCGTCTTGGAAACAAGAATCAAGCATTTAAATTTATTTAGCCTTAATTTGTTCTCAATTGATTCTTGGAAAAGAAACATATCAATAGTTCTACATTGATTCTGGTGATATAATATTTTTTACCGTAATTTATCACTTTGTCCCCGTGAAAAGTGACTTTCTAGTCACCCCACTGAAAAATAAAGGTCAAATTCGTAACCAGCGCCTTCGAAACTATAAGATGTGTCCGGTTTCAGACTCTCCTCAATTTTTTTGTAGACAGGGGTGCTCTAAAACAAGGGAAATTTCCGTAATTTATCACTTCGCCCCCCCCCCCGTCCCGAAAAGTTACTTTATAGTCACGCCACTAAAATATAAAGGTCAGATAAGTAATCAGCGCTTTTGAATCTATAAGAGCAGCTTGGATTCAGTATCTCCTCAAAATTATTTGTAGACAGGGTAGCTCTAAAACACTGTTATCGTAAATTTTCAATTTGACCCCCCAAAAAGTTACTTTCTAGTCACGCCACTGAAAGTTCATATTTGTAATGGGAGCACTCGAAAATTTAAGATAAGTTGGGTTTCAGTTGTCGGAAAAATGTTGCCGGCCGGGTGAACGAGCGGTCTGCGGCGGTAGGCAATCGGCTCGAAGCTCCCGGGTTCGAATCCCGGAAGGGGCAGGGGATGGGTGTGGATTTTAACAGCTAAAGACGAATCGTGACGGGCCGAAATCCAAAGTCCCATATAAAAATAAGGTTTACCAAAGTTTACCGGAAAAATATTTTATCGACACAATAATTTATGGTAATTTATCACTTTGCCCCCCCCCCAAAAAAAAAATGAGTTTCTATGACGCCACTGAAAAATAAAGGTCAAATTCGTGATCAGCGCCTTCGAAACTATAAGCATAAATCTCATGTATCCGGTTTCATCCTCCCACAAACTGTTTTGTTAACACCGACCCAAACGCAATAGCGTCTCGTTTACAGGGACCGCTAAAAATGACAATCACAAAGTGACGTATCTCAGTAAAACAAAACTAAACATTTTTTTGTGTGTGTTTAGTCTGTAAGGATACAATTTTATTTCGAACATATTTTAAAAACCTCACATCTTGCCTACTTTGAAAAAAATAAATTAAAAAAGTCTTTTCAGTGAGTTGCGACAGATAAAGCATGAAGGTTAACTTTTAATTCGCACTCTTGAAAAGTTTGAAAAAAATTAGATACGCCACTTGGTGATGGAAGAGACGAAATGCCAGGATGATACCATGAATTAAAGCCAGTGGCGCTACCTGTGTCTCCCTTGTCTCAGAGAGCAGTGCACGAACATTAATTGCCATTAAAAAAGTTGGAATTGATATTTTTGCAATATAGAAAAAAAGAACGAGAGAGAGAGAGAGAGTTTTCCTCCAATTGCTGAGATGGTTCCTTGCATTAGGCCAGGCCCGATTCCTTTAAAAACCTGAAGCAAAATATACCTTCCTTTCACTTCCTGTTCGTATCTTTCGGCGTGACTGATTCATTGTGTTTTCATTTTTCGGAAGGCATTGATAGTGGAAGCGCGCGTGTAGTCTCCTTCCACTTCCAGTATAAAGGAACAAGAGAAAACGGAAGACCTTACGTTGAGAATGTAATCACTAAACAAAAATGCTATTGGGATGAAAAAGAATTCATCGTTAATCCTGTAATCAATAATAAACGTCTATTATTTAGTCTGTGCTTTAACATATGTTCCCTCATATTGTTATTTTTGGTAACATGATATGAAACCGAGCGAGTCTCATCCACCTACCTGTTTGAGGTGGGCATATCCCACTAAGTTTTTTCCAGGTCCCTACCAATACTTGACATACATGTTTGAAAATTTAAGGTCAAACATAAATGATAAAATTTTAATTTTCTATAAATGTTCTTAAATTATATTACTGGTACGAAATGTGGGATTACAGTGTATCCGAATCCATTATTTTCGAATCGAATGTAACTCTTATGAAGCACAAAAGCAACAGTCAATAGAGTCAATAAAGGCTCAAGTTTTGGGCCAGGTCATCTTTGTCCAAAAGTGACCCCGTATCACTCCTGCTTTTACGGCGGATAAGCTAGCAACACTAGAATTTAACATGATCTGGAGAGAAAATCAGTTCAAATTCCAATAATTCATATGTTATTGAAAGGAGGGGAGAACGAACTGTGTAACACATTTACAATCGCTTTAATAATTAAGTAAAAATTGTGTCATGCTTACATACGAATATGACACTACCATTTCCAAATTTACCTATTATTTGTGGTTAAATATGAAGCATAACACCCGAATCTTTCAAGTTTAATAAGTTTGGAAGAAGTTTGAATGTGTTTATGTGAAAGCCAACTGATTTCAACCAATTCAATTCACTCTAATATCCATAAACTATAAGACAATTTCCCGATTGTAACGTGGGTAAGAAGACTAGAATCGAGAGAAAACACGAAAACATCATCATCTTTGAATATCGCATATATTATTGTTCTATCCTATGGGAATATTTCAAGGGAAAAACGGAACATTAGTGCTTCTTTCGAAAAAAAATATGTTCTGGTGGTATTTTAAATCTTCAGGGCGGGTAATTAGGAGCTGACCAGTATTTCTTTCAGAGAGGTGTATTTACCCTCCAGAGTGAGTCAATCATCCCCCCCCCCCATTAAAAACAACAAATATTGCAATATTAATGGCTCATTCATTGCCTAGAATTACAGCCTGTGTAGTAAAGCGAACAAGAAACATTGAAAATTTACTATTGCAAAATTTTAGTCTACAGTGTCACCCACAATAAGTAAAAACTTCATTTTGTCATACCCTTCCCTCCCCTCCCCTCTTTCTTTCTTTTGAAACTGGGACATTTTTTAGAGGTAGCTAGAAATTCTGCAGAAAATCAAACCCCCAGTTTCCGGGATCATAAATGAACGTAATGATATTTCGAAAGAACAGGACTTTCTAAAACCAGGAAAATCAGTTTTTCCTTGTCTCTTTATTTATATACGTGGTACTGACAATTCGTATATCGTAGTATTTTGTAGTCTATTGCAATTTCAGTAAGACCTCATTCATTTTTGTGACAATTAGAACAAAAGCTCTATTATTTTAACACTTAATTATTTCTTTATCTCTTTTACATAATACTAAATTCGTCAGCAAATTTACTGTGAACATGATCCACATGCTTCTCGAATTCCTTTCTATATCCCCTATCTCTTCCAGTACTTTTTTTTTTCGTTTGCTGAGGAGGCTATAACGCCTCCTGTTGCTACCGCCGTGGTGTATAGCTCCTACGAGAGTATTTGTAATCTCTCTGCTTTCATTCCTTCTAATGAATTGAGAGATCCCCCCGGAAAAATCCTGAAAGACACACTGGAAATGATTAACTCACTCTGGAGGTAATACCCCCGGACACCCCTCTGAAACAACCACAGAAAAACAGTTATTTTAACACTGCTTAATTCATTATTTATGAGTCTATCCATGTTGTTTATCCTCCGAAGTAAACTATTCGTGCAATAAATTGTCAATTCTTTCATTTGAAACTTCGGAACTTAACGTAAGTTTTATTTCTTCTGCTGCGTCTACTACGCAGCAGATCGGAAATCGGAATTCCTGAGCACACAATGGCGTCAAATTCTGCGTTGTTCTTTTACTTATAATCCAAGCTCTCTACAGCAAGTTGACAACTAGAGCCATCTAGTGGAATGCCAAAGCGTAGGAAAGTAGGAAGTGGCGCTATCTGGCCGTAGAATTCAAAATCTCGTGCTACCGCCTACAGGCGCACTCATAAATACGGAACCATGATCAATCTAGACTATTATGAGATCTATGATAGAACACCGTTTATTGCCTTGAATTTTTTAGTGTTTTATTTTTTATTTTTCTAGTAGAAGGGAAAGAGTTATGTTTAATTTAATTTAATTAGAAATTATGGCTGTACACTTAATGACATGTCGTCTATATATAAAATATTATCTTGCACTTGGAAAATAATATAGAATCAATGGAAAATGTTACATAATTCCAGGCTTTTCTTTAGTATACGTCGGACGTTCCATTTATAAGCAGAAACAGAGCAGTCACAGGTGGTGTCAGGTTAAACGTGATGTGCACCGTGTATTATAAAAATAACCTGAGTTTTTCTAACCCGTCTTGGTTACACTATTGTTCACTTGACATACTGTCCGTGTCTTTTGTAGCAACATATTAATGGTAATATGTAAATAAACATGTCACCATGATGTAGCATTACCATGATTCCGATTCATCGGTTTGTGAATTATTTCGTTCGGAGAAATCATGCTCGACGTAACCTAAAGTAACACCTAATTCCAAATTGCAAAATCTAAAAAGATGGCTACTCTTTAAAAACTCCCCTGGATCTTTCAAAAGATTGAAGTTTATGTTAGGTTGGGTTACCCTAACTTCTATTCGTTACAGTCATCTTTACTTCGTTGGTCCGAAATAATGTAGGCCTACTAAGCATTGCGATTTCTCGTCCGGGGCATAGCCTGTATAACGGGTCATTCTTGATTCTATAAATACCTAACAAGAGTCGGTAATCCAAAAAGTGTTACGAAGAGCCATATATCATTATTATTTCGTTAAATACGCACTCGAGTGGCAGGGCAGCATGCGGAGGAATTCTATTATGATTTAAGAATAACATGTTTGCTACAAAAATCACAAAAATAATGTCGAAAAAACGAAGACGGTTTAGGTAAAGTTTGATGAGATACTTTTCTTCATTCTACGCGATACACATGACTTTTAACGCTGACTCCATGTGCTCACCCCAACCTGGAAGCAGGCAAATAATCCAAAATGCGTTTCGCTCTTTCACTCCAATTTTACACTTGCATGCCACGAAACTTTGTTATATTTTGTGGACCACAAAATAAAGTGTACCCGAGAATTATTTGTGTAGTGTATCCTTCCGCTAACAAGTAAATCGAGAATTGAAGCATACCCAAATAACGCTGTATGGCACATTGCGCAATGTGCTGAGTTACCAGTTGAATCATTCTGTACGGAAAATGATCGACATATACTGAAAGGTTCATTTCGCCATTGGTGAAGAGATGGATGACACTAGCGTTTAAAGTGATTTCCCTCCTCCCAGGTGTCTATCGTGCCCCCAAGGGTCTCTCCCCTAAATCCGCGCATGCTAGTATGCTGGCAAACTGGTCTCTTAGCGGAACAACGCTGTATGTGCAAGCAAGAAAGCGGACGGCAGCGAAGTCAAGTTATCTGTTGCAATGTGTCATATAGCGTTATTCGGAAGAAAGCTACAATTTTAGTTTACCATCACCTTAACCGAAATATTACGTATCTATTTAACAATATCCAGGGCAATTCCAGTTATTTTACAATGGATATATTTGATAACAAATAACATGGAAAAAAGATTTTGGAAAGAATTGGCCCTGGCTTTATTCAGGTACAATTTTAGTATTTGCCTGGAATGGTCGAGGGAATGCTCAGTCAGGATAGCCGGTACCGGAAATAAAACCCGGGTTTTTCCAATTCCAAGGCGAGCACTCTACAGATTGCTTTACGTCTAGTTTACATTATGCAAACTTTGTTGAAAATAAAAGAACTCAGGTTAATGATTAAATTCACGTCGAGAATTTTAATTATATTACCATAAGGTGACCTCTGTTTCCATGAAGACAAATATTTTACACAATAATCTCGTGGTGAATTTGAATGATTTATATAATTCCAAGATGTGTCATAGTAAAATAAATAAATAAATAAAGATTGTTGAAATTACGCAATGAATAGACTTTGGGTTCTCCACTGTATAACATGATTTGACCTAATCTAACCTTACACTAACATAACCAACTATTAAGAAAACAATAAAGGAAAGTGGGCTAATACAATAAAGAATTGTATAGTGGACAATGCAGGGGCTTTCTTCGGTATTAGACAGTTAACTAGAACTAACCTTATCTCTGCTAGTAAATCACCCATCACTATAGCTTATTACATTAATGAGCCGACACATTAAACTGAGAGATCCGATTCAAAAAATGAAAGCCTGACAGAAGCTATATATAAAAGTGATTAATATGCTTTTGGCTATCCTTAGAAGTATTCTAATGAATCAGTAACACACATGTTATAGTTCTGAATGCACCGGTAAAGTTTCTAAAGTGTCAAATTCCAGCTGTCAATAAATAAACTTTCTCTTAACGTAAATAGGACAGAATATATAATTTTTCATAAAAGAGCTAGTGCCATTACAGGTTCTGACATAAAAATCTCTTTAGACGGACATCTCAGGAAAACAGCTGAAACAAAATATTTAGGTCTGTATATTAATCAAAACTTAGATTGGCAAAAGCATATCGCTCATATATGTAAGAAAGTATCCCCAGTTGTAGGTGTTCTTCATAGACTTCGTAACATATTGACGGTAAATCGTATGAGAGAAATTTATTATGCCCTTGTACACTCACACCTAACATATGTGATTATACTATGGGGTCGAAGTAAGAGAACAGGGCTACATCCTCTTCAAATCCTACAAAGCCGAGCCTTGCGCATTCTATGGGGTTTCCCACCCCACCATCCAAATCTAGAAACTTGTTGTACTTCGAATATCTTCCCAATTCAATTGTTGTGTAAACAAGCTGCAACCCTATACGTGTTCAACGCTATTAAGAAAAATATCCATCAAAACTTTCAGTTCACTTTGAACAAAGAACTACATTCCTACAATACCAGAAATCAAGCACGTGTTCATCTTGAACAATACGATTCAACATTATATGGCGTAAATGGGCTCAAAAACTATTTAGCTAGGTGTTATAATGATATTCCGGACGAGTGTCGACGCTCTGCGTCCCTAACTGTATTTAAAAAGCAAATAAGCAAAATATTGTGGGAACAATTGAAAGGGGAATGAAAGTGGAGTAGAGTGTATATATATCATTATTTTTTATTTTATTTTCTTTTGTGTATGAGCCTTTGAATCTGCAGTGAAGAAAATCACTATATTATACCTTCCACTAAAAGATTGTAATTTTATATTATTGTAGTTTCAAATCAATAGCCTTAATGCTACTCAGAATTAGTGTATCTTAAAACGGAGTGTCTCTTTTGTTTCTTTCTTCTGCTCAGACTATATTTCCAAGCAAACACTGTACTTTACAATTTGTTTATTAGCATAACTGAAGAATGTATTATGTCATATATTTTTTTTTTCTCAAACAGCAGACTTCGAATTGTGCGTTCTTGTAACATGTATATATGGACTGCTCCTTGATGTGAGCTTTTGCTCGTTGGAGCCCAATGTGAGTGAATAAAAAAAACAAATTACAAGGAAGTATTCCGAGTTCAGACAACACCTTTAACGAAATCTTTCGAGTCACAATCCTGAAAGTCCTGAACCCTGACTCACCTCCTACAGTTAGAAAGAGATGGGAACAGACGTACATCTCCATCCTTTCCGCCAACCATGAACCCGGCCTCAACTGCGTGTAACTCCTTGCAGCGCAGTGTCTTCTTCTTCCTTGTTCCGTCTCTAGTTTGTTCTCCCCTTAACCTTCATTATTATTGTTATTATTTTAATTTTATTATTATTATTATTATTACTATTATTATTACAATATTATTTCCCCTCCCCTCTGATTCTTTACACTTTCATTTCTTCAGGAAGCCTCTTACCTGCTCCTAGTAACTTTCGCACTTTCTTCTCCACTTGGTGTTTTCTCCGACGCATCTAGTAATTTTCCCGCCTCCATAACCTAGCCACACTGTCACCCATCATCATGGGCAATATGGCGTTTCCTTAACACCAGTCCCGCACCTGTCCGCTGAGTCCATTTTCTATCCTACCAGTTGAAAACGCATTTGCGAAACGTAGCAAGTTTTCTTTAGTGTTTGTGAAGTTCGTGTGCTCCTGTCTCAAGATTTCACTATGTAAGTATCCTACTTTTTTATACTTTGTTTATCATTCTATATATGATAAAAAGTAAGGAAGCTACTGGCAGCTTATTTGTTCCATAGAAAAAATACGAACGCAATAATATTCACATAGTTGAATTTTGAATTTGAATTTATTTTCCTCTCTTTTGATTTACATTTTTTATATATACAGATTAAGTGGCTCACATAAGCTGATGCTTGTGTGTGAGCCAGCATGTCAAGTTATTTCTTGTTTATAATTATTACCTTGTTATTTTATACATTTTTTTTTCATCATCAAATATAGTGCAATGTAAAACCAGCACCCATTTACAAAATATATACATACTACGATACTATAATACTACAATGCACCAAGGTCATTTGTATATAACAATAAGTTTAATCTAAGATTGCTTCTACTTCTTCATTTGATATATTTTTGACCTATTTTGACATAAGTTTTTTAAACATGTTTAAATTTTTCTCTGTTTATTATATATTTTGGCATATTATTGTAAATTTTTGGCACCATGCTACTAGAATGGTATTTTGCTATTTCTTTATTTGTTCTTGTGTATTCTAAATTTATTTTTTCGCTATATTTCGGTATATTATGACCATATTCATAATAGTAGAAGAAAAGACGCACACTTGTGGACAGAACATTAAAACCACACGTGTTCGTCCTTTCTTCTACTAGCATGAATATGGTCATAATATACCGAAATATCGCCAAATACTATGTGAACGTTATAGCGTGTGTGTATTATTTCTATGGAGCAAATAAGCTGTTCCAGTGGCTTCCATACTTTTTATCGTAAATTTACCTTAAATTGCCATTCCGGCTTTCCTTTGTTTAGTGATATATAAGGTACATATAGGAGAAGGTAGGATAGGCAATATAATAAGTGAAAATTTAATAGAAAGGAATGGAATTGTACTTACGTAATATTATCACGAAGAGCACACATACAATAACACACACAACACTGTAAAGTGACTTAGAATTTTCGCATAGATGCGTCATCAGTAGATAGATAATAAAGAAGCTCACTTAACACACGTTCACAACTTAAAGTGATAGAAAAACAACATGGCGGACGACCACATCTGAAACAACTGACAACGTTCTGCGCGAGGGCAAGTACTCACGGGAAAGGAATTTTAGAAAAGGTGTTTAATGTTGAGAATTGAGCTGGGTATAACAAAATTAAAGGACTGGGATTCAGTAAGGGAAACGTGGTCCGGAAAGTGGACTCCAGTAAGAAAATGCAGTCGAAGAAAGTAGGACACAGTATAGAAAACGCACCCCGAATAAAAGTGGGATATAGTATAGAAAACGTACCCTGACAAAGTGGGATTGAGTATAAGAACAGTACCGCGAAAAACGGGCACGGTATAGTACGAAACGCATTGTAAAGGGAATAGGTTGCTGAGTCAATAACAAAAGGTTAAAGACAGTATTGAAAACGCAAAAAAAAAGAAAAAAAAAGTCAAGGGCGAAGGGGGAGTGTGGGTGTAGACGACAAGAAGAGAAGAAAGAAAAAATGTTACTGCAGGTTTAGAAACCAGGTTTCAGTTTAGCTCTAAAGCCCTGAATGATAACTCATTTGCAGAGAGGACATGTGGATGTATTTGTAGTGGGGGATAAGATATGGATTACAGCTCTACGGGAATTGCCATGGAAGTCAGTGTTGTGCAATTGCTTGTGTGTAGTAGACACTGGCGAATCGGGTCTGCTGGTTACGGAAAAGTGGCAGTGATTATTGACACGGAGATTCAAAAAAGATCACCTGTTTCCCCCCACATAGAGTACCGGAAAGAGTGTGCAGGTTACAATATATATGACGTTTGAGGTTTGTCAGGTTCCTTTGGAATGTACAGTGAAGTTTCCATCGGCTGTGCTGATAGATAGATAGATGGACGGGACAGGTTTTACATCTAGCGCTGTTACTTCTGGGCGGGAACTCAAGGCAAATGGGGCAAAGGGCTAGTGTGGATTAAGATGTTTCTAAGATTGGGAGGATGCTGAAAAACAAATCTTGGCTTGATGGGAAAGAGTGATCTGGTATCGGGGTAAGATCAGAGTATATGGAAGTGAGAATGCAGAATTTGTTTGATCTTGGTAAGTTTAGGATGAAATTTTGTGATTAAGGATGGAGGATTCGTGTTGCTATTGGGAATATGAGTAGGTTGAGTGTATGTGCGTGCACGTCGATTTCGTTCCTTTTGTGTGTGTGTATGTGTGTGTTACGAGGTTAAGTGGACAGCCTCGGTTGACTAGAGCCACCTACAGGCGTTGATTGTAGGTTTCGGTTGCAGAAGAGGTGGCAACAGACGTTGTCCTCTGAGGCCAAGGGAGAAGGTTGATGTGGTAAGGATGAGAACTTTAATAATGCAAATATTGCATGTGGTAGGTTGGTTTTATATCAACGGAAGTGGTAAGGGTATTGTTTACAAAGGTGAAGTCTACAGCAAACAATGTGACTTCACTGTTTGAGATTTACGAAGTGAACTGGACAACTCGAAACTAGTTCAGCTTTTCTAGAAACGTTTTGAGGTTGACCTCACTGTGAGCCCACAGCATTAGCACATAGTCCAAAAAATTTAACCAAAGTAGAGCAGTAAACTGTTGGGTTTGTAAGAAATCGTGTTCAAGTTTACCCATGAACAGGTTGGAGTAGGGGCCATTCTTGTACCCATGGCTGTACCTCGGATTTGAAGGTAATGTTTGTTTTCCAAAGTGAAGTTATTACAGGTGAGAACTAGGTTAGCTAGAATTAGAAGGAAAGCTACTGTTGGGATGTGAGGTTTAGGCCTATGTTTGAGGAAGAATGTCAAAGTTTCAAGTCCATGGACATGAGGAATGTTGTTGTATATGGTAAGAAGCAACATGTCGGAAGGGAGAGACGGTAATTTACGGGTTATTTGAAGGAAGTGGTAGATATCGCATATGTAAGCAGGCAGCGCTTAAACATGTGATTGTAAGAAGAAGTCGGCGAAAGCGGAAATACGTTCCGCAGTGGAATTATAGCTGGCCACAATGGGTCTCCCATGGTTACCGGGTTGGTAATTTTTTGTAGTAAGTAGAAAGTAGGAGTGTGTGGGCTGTCTGGACCGACAACTGTCTGATTCTAGCACCTACAAACTAACTACCACAGACCTAACTTGTACTCACCAACAGAAAATCGCCGAATTTAACACCATTAACGGTCCTCGTGACGGCATATCCGAAATTTCCATAAATTACCTAAGTCCAGACAACTTCACATTCGAAAACAAACATCACCATCAAATCAGAGGCACAGTCATGGGTACAAGACTCGCCCCATCCTACTCCAACCTGTTCATGGGGAAGTTTGAACACGATTTCCTACAAATCCAACCATTGATTCCTTTACTTTGGATACCTTTTTTTTAGACGAGGTACTAATGCTGTGGCCTCATGGTGAGCCCAGCCTCAAAACCTTTCTAGAACAGCCGAACCAGTTCCGTGTTGTTGTCCAGTTCATTTGGTTCATCTCAATCACTGAAGCCTTCCTTGATGTAGACATAATGTTGGTAAACAACACCCTTACCACTTCCGTTGATATAAAACCAACCTTCCACATGCAATACTTACATTATTCAAGTTCACATCCTTACCACACCAAAAAGCTATACCCTTCTCCCTTGCACTTAGAGAACAACGCCAGAATTCCACAACCGAAACCTGAAATCAGGTTTTTATCTGGCGTATTTAAAGGGAATTTCTTGTGGAATGCCTTTTAAGAAGCTCAAAATCGGAAATTTCACGTTTGATCCAAATGAAACCTTGATAAACTGAACATCTTCCAGGAAGCTCTAGACAGGCGAGGCTACCAATAGGGTGGTTCCAAGAAAGAAAAAACTAATCTTTATTTCTCGGGACACTATAGTGTCAAAGTGGCGTACGGTGGAAGAAGAAAGAAAATTAAAATCGGGTAAAACCTTCCGATCGCGCATACTCTTTGAAATTTAAGAAAATTTTGCTTTGATCGAAGTGCTACAAGTTTAGATGTAAATTACATAAACGACATAAACTAAAAAAGGAACACCGTAATTTTTATATCATTGTTTACCCGTTGCGCTGTGCGACCAAAAAATTCACTTTTTACTAATAACATGTAAATTTTTATGGTCTTTTATCAAGTGTATAAATTGTTGTCATACAATTTCTTCTTTACAAAGTATATATTTTTCTTCATGTGTAAATTACAAGCTGAAATTCGACTAATTTTGTACTCTAATGTACTCATTCTTCGAGTTCCACCACACTCTTCCCAACATAAGGTGTTTTGCAGAACTTAATACCAGATGCTCACAGCTATTTACAAGTTAAGATATGTTGTTCTATCATAAATATTTCAATATAGTACTTGTAACTTAAATTTTGATTTATGAGGAAACTTAGGCATTGCTGATTATGACAATAGAGACGTTCTTACGTTTTCATCTCTGGACTGATCTCCGCAGACTTTGTGTGAAGTTTATAACTCTAATTTTACACACTGTTTAACTACCTGAGTGTGTCAAAGGAAACCTGTTCGAATTATACATTGTTCTAGATTGAATTCGTGATTTAATATCATAGGTAAAATAAAATAATGGCTGAGCAAAGCACTACAATTTATTTAAAAAAAAATTTTTTTTGTAAACGTTTTCGCCGACTACCAAAACACTCGGCTTCCTCAGACACACTAAATCATATACACAACACAACCTTCAGTGAGACAGTTCCGTGGTTCCTGATTGGCTCTTATCAGAAGTTCCCAGCCAATCCCGTACCGACTACAAAAAAGTGAATAGAGACGGGGAAAAGAAGGTTCGGTTAAAAGGAGGTGACAAGTTAGTGTTCTTTAGTAGATATGTTGACGATTGTTTGGGGATATGGAAGGGCACGAAAAGGCAGTTGGAGAAATTTGTAAAAGAAATTGAAGACAGAGAGAAAGGCATAGAACTGGAGTTGGAAGTGGAAAAGGATGATACCATAGTGTTTTTAGATATGAGGATTAAGAAGAAGGAAGGGAAGATATACACGGAATGGTACCAAAAAAGTTGTGCGTCCGGGAACTATTGCCATGCTAGGAGTGATGTGGATTACTCGACAAAGAGAAACTTCATAAGAAACATGAAAGAAAGAATTAGGCAGGTCAGCAGTGAATAAGAAAAGGCAGAGGAAGGGATAACAGTTTTTCATGAGCAGTTAAGGAGAAATGGATATGATAAGAGGAGGTTGAAGTTAAGAAGGAAAGGAGAGACCGAGAGACAAGGAGAAGAAAGAGCGGAACAAAAGGAATATGGAGAAGAAGAGAAGAAACTATGGTGGGGGATAGAGAGTATAGGAGAGGATACAGAAGTGATAAAGAGAATGTTGAAGAAAATGGGAGGTATTTCAACTTACAGAAAAGGAAGCAAAAGGCTACTGGACGTCATAAGAGAGAAGAAGAAGAAAAAAGTGAAGAGAGAAGAGGAGGGGAAGGAAATTATGGAGAAAAGGGGAGTGATATATAGAATCCAGTGTAGTGATTGTGAAATGTGTTATGTAGGCGAAACGGGAAAGAGGTTAAAAGAGCGGATAAAGCAACATAAAGCTGATATTAGGTTGGAGAGGGACAGAAATGCTATATATAAACATATAAGAGACACGGGACATTTAGTGGATTAGAGTGAAGTAAAAGTGTTAGGACAGGAAGACAGAAGGACGGTCAGAAAATAGAAAAAAGCACGATTTATAGAAGTTGAAGGTGGAAAAGCGATGAACTGGAACGCGGGACTTAAAATTGATGACCAGTGGGATAAGTTATTGAGAAGCCTGAAAATATAGATTGTATTATTGTTGTAAGGATGTACAGTGTTGCTTTGTTATTATTATTTATTTATTTATTTACTCTTTATTTTATATTTTTAACTTTTTAGTTTTATTTATTTCTTTATTTATTGTATATATTTTTAGTTTTCCTTATTTTTCTTTTATTGTATAATTAGTTTTGTTTATTTTATTGGTTATTTTATTTTATTTATTTTCTATTTTATTTTTTTCTTATTTAAATAGTTTGTACAAGAAGGAAGAGGAAAAGGGCTTAATTTGATTTTGTAAGATAAAGGTAGTAGGAGCAGGAGAATTAATTAAAAATTCACTTTTTTGTAGTCGGTACGGGATTGGCTGGGAACTTCTGATAAGAGCCAATCAGGAACCACGGAACTGTCTCACTGAAGGTTGTGTTGTGTATATGATTTAGTGTGTCTGAGGAAGCCGAGTGTTTTGGTAGTCGGCGAAAACGTTTACAAAAAAAAAAAAAAATTAAAATAAATTGTAGTGCTTTGCTCAGCCATTATTTTATTTTACCTTTGGTATATAAAAGCAAAGCTTTCGTATGGAGAATATGATAGTTAATATCATCATCACTGATTTTCTGTATTATATATGGAGAAAGTATCCTAAAAGTGTCGCAATGAATTATTGTCAGCATGTTCCGTTACAGCAAAGTTAATTTTAGGAGTTAAGAATGTTCTAATTGAGTTCCTCTTAGAAACTGACTGTCTGGCTTTTAAATGCGCCTATGATGTGTCTCTTTTCAACTAATATCATAACCAGAAGAAAATGTTCAGAATGAGGAAAAAATGTATTGAGTTGAATGATAAGGTATATTACTTAGAATTTGCATTTGAATTGAATTGATGGGCTTCAGGTATCTAAGGCTTACACCAGGATAAAGGAGGGAAAAATGAGCGAAGGAACTGGCAAGGGCAAGGTCCACTCATGTGCATGTTGTGACTAACGAAAAAATCTGAAAAAGCCGAAGTCAGGATGGTCTGCCGCTGGGATTTTATCCAGTACGTGACGAATTTTAAATCAAAGCTTTACCACTGAACCATGGCCGCTCGGTTTTATTACTTGAAGTTACTTTTCAGGCAATTACCGTCAACTTTCAATTGTTTCAAACACATTTTTAAGACGTCTGTAAAAATACTTGCTTTATTTTACTCGAAACCACGTTGCCATCTTTTTTTTTTTGTGGTCATAAATGCCTATGTGGTTTGGAATGAAACAAAGCAGGTATTTAAAAACGGCCCTAAACATGTCTTTGAAGCAACTGGAAGTTCACGATACTTGTTTGAAAGCTTACATCAAGCAATAGACCCGGTAAATAAACCCAATGAGTTTTTTCTCATTCTGAAAATTTTCTTTTGGCTATGTTATTAGATGAAAGGAAATACATCAGAGATTGTGGATGGGCAAATTTAAGAGCCAGGTAAAAAGGTAAAGCTATCTGCTGTGTGATACGCATGCGCCGTGAACGGCGCATGGGCGAGCACTCCACATATTCTCGATCTACGGTACGAAGTGAGGTGGGGTGGTCTGTCCCACGTTCGACCGGCTTTACCTTCCCAAGGTGCCCAGGAGGCGACTTTTGAATTCGCAGCAGAGCTATGTTATGGGCAAAATGTAGTTAATCACGTACCAGGATTACAACAACAAGGAACTAGTATGAAAAATGAGTGTATCAAAACTACTCTACATTATCTGCAATTCATATGGTGATCACAAGAAAGTTTAACACACTTGTTACAACGTTTGACTTTGAAAAAATGAAGAAAGCAACGAGAAAAAAGGAAATAGGACTGCGAGAATCAGTAGTTGATCTATTTTCTACACTTATGACATAAAGTAATAGCCTATCAGATTTGGCAGAGAGCCAAATGCCAACATTGTGACATATGTGCCAACATTGTGACATATGCCTATATGTCAACATTCTGACAGGCAAATTTTGTAACTCGGTAATTACTAATCTAAATAAACATAAGCTCTGTTCCACATTAGAGTAAGCATGGATCTTGTACTCCAACTGCCTAGTATCATAACATGTTTTCGTTTTAGTTCAGATTAGTTGTGTTAGCTGAGTTGATTTGCGATTAGTTTGTATTAAATTACTGTGAGTAACGTTTGTTAAGCCTTGCTTACCCTAAACTGGATTTGTTATCTCTGACATTTCTTAACCCCCAACGAAAAATGTTTTCTCACTGATTACATAATGTTTCTTGAATGCATGATGCAATGCAAAAAGTATTTTATGTTGCAATAAAAAGAAAATGTGCGTAAAAAACGCGGTTTTGAAGCTGGTTCAACTGTGAATTGGATATACATCATATGCATTCAGAAACAATGAGCACTGCTGTTTCAATGTTTCATTTGGTCCAGTATTGATCAGTTGTAATGGTATTAAACTTGGTGAAATTTGTTTCCGTGTTCAAATTTTACAACACTAGCGAAGCGAGAGAAAATATGTGATACAATATTTTCGCCTGTTGTTGGGAAAGAAGGAGCTTTTATTAAAGTTCTGGATGGAGTTTCTTCAGAGGTGTCCATTCAGAGGCTCTGGCAAAGTTATTTATTAATGGTATTTGTGTATAAGTTATTTTAAGTATTGACTCACTAAGTAAGTACCTTTGTTCATAATAGTTTTAATAGATCTCACATAAGAGACCAGACTTGCAAAGGAAGTTTACTCCCTTTGGCATAGCATGTAAAAGTTCTTTGTTACTGTGGGATAAACTTTCATTTCATTTATTCTTCTTTTAAATGGCGGAGCTAAGGTATAACCTTTTCTTCCACTCAACTATTTGAACATTCTACATAAAATTTACATGATATAAATAATTGAACACTACAAAATGAATAATTAAACGCTACAAAACAAACAAAAATGGACACTAAAAATCATACAATATCAACTACAATTAAAAGTGAAGAAAGATATAATATTATATTCATAAAGTGATAACTAAAAGAAAGAAAAATACTACCTATACTAACTCGAGAGAAAATAATAATAATAATAATAATAATGATATTATATAACATAGTTACGTGTTGATCTGTACACCTGGATGTCTAGTGAGTCAGAAGAAATTGTGACTGGGATAAAAAAGCAATTAAGTTTACGTCTAAATGTTAATAGAGGATCTGAGTCCCTGATGTGTTCAGGGATTTCGTTCCAAGCTCTAGTAGTATACACAGTGAAGATTTTGAGTAGCACTCTGATTTATGCTTTTGCACAGAGAGTGCCATTTTCTCTTTAGAACGTGTGTTTAAAGAATGAGTGTCACTGATAAATTTGAACCGGGATGACAAGTATGATGGTTTTTCGTTGTGACTAATTTATAAAGTAAATTTATAGCATGTTGACGGCGTCTCGTGCGAAGATCAAACCAGCCCAATTTATTATAATAGTGCGATAAATCGTCGAAGTACTTTGCGTTAAAGACGAAGCGGACACAGACATTCTGTATACGCTGTAAGCGTTTTGCTAGGTCTTCAGTAAGGACCATGTAAGCAGCATAACAGTAAACCACTTGTGATATTATAAGGGATTGCACTAAAGTGGCTTTGATGGATTCGGGAAGGAAATCTTTTAAGCGGTGAAGAGAATATAATGCGAAATACGTTTTTCTGCAAAGGTTGTTCACGTGTTCTGTCCAGGTTAAGTGTTTGTTTATACATAGACGAAGGTCGTTTACGCTTTCACTTAAAGGAACTATAACGCCATTTACATCGAGGCAAGTGATGTTTACAGTGTTAAAGGAGGAAAGTATCTTCCGTGATCCGACTATAATAAATTTTGATTTCAGTGGGTTAACTTCTAATCCATTTTCACGTGCCCATGAACAGATGTTTCTAATGTCGGATTTTAAGTACTGGTGTGAAGTAACTATGCTCGATGGGTCGGACGAGATATAGCATTGAACGTCATCAGCATATAAGTTATATTTGATGGCTAGAATATTTTTAGGTAGATCATTTATATACAGAGAGAAAAGAAGCGGTCCTAAAATACTACTTTGTGGGACTTTCCTTTGGTGCTCCCAGCTTCCGCCAGATATTGAACCCTCTACTACTCAATTCCATCAAAATAATTCACACAGACGTTTTTACAAATACTTAGCGACAATCAGCAATGCAAGAAATGTTACAAAAAGCTATATGTTATTATTTCGTTATACAATAATAGGTGTCAATCATAGTTGATCGACACTAACACAGTGGCAAGGAGTTCTATTTGAGAATCCGTAGAGAGAGGACGCACCTGACGATTGATCTGCGAGAAAGAGTGTAGCCATCAGGGTTGTTTGATTTAAATCGCGATTTAACTCAATTGATTTTTTTTAAAATCAGTGATTTAAATCAAAGTTATATCCTCCAGTAGAACAAAGTGCAGTATTTTGTTTTTGTTACAATTCTAGGATAACAATAACATCTAAGTCGGAAACAGTGACGTCTTCACATGCATTACGTAATGAGAGGCTCTTAATAACGCAAGTGCGATTGTTCATTTCGTTTTATTTTTTTATACACGAAATTTTAAGGACAAAGCTAGAATATATTTGGCGTTCAATATTCACAATTCTTTACTTTCAAATTTACATATTGTTAATATATTTTAGAACAAATTGCCATTATTGACGTAAATAGAAAAATAAAAATGTTTTCTCTACGGTTATTCATTATGTGATAGGTAAAATTTATAAAGAAAATACAGAAATAGAAAGACTGTTCTCGCTGTGCAGTGCAGGTTTCAAATTTCGAAATTAATTATTTGTGCGAGCAGTGTACAAAACAATTTTGAACTGTTATATTTTACGATTGTTTTTTCTTTTAACTTATCACTTGAGTATCTTTTCAGTTGACATAAGAAATAATTTTATATTCTGTTTTGTAACTAATATAAATGTAAATAAAAAGTAGTTTTCCAAAATTAAAAAAAAAAAAAATACACCTACACATTTCTTTCACTTCATTCATATTTCATGTACATATTTCACTTTCACTGACCCTGCCTTTCAAACTGAGTTGTTTGAAAAGAAAAACTAGCTTTGAGGCCTTTTCAATGCCTAAACGGTTTCGTATTTTAGATTGTACAAAACCGAAACAAGAAAACATTCTTTGAACTCCCGCAGACGAAGCAGACGCTGTAAGCAATTGCATAATTGCTTTCACTGCACTACTATCGAGCATATGTTCTTGTGATTTCCACCACTCGATAACTGACACACCTTCCAACACTTGATCACTGATCATTACACTCGAGAAAGGAGTGGACTTTGCTTGAAACTTCACTAACGTGGGTAACAGAAAAGTACGTACCACTGTAAGCTTCTGCAAATTTCAAGGCTGATTCGTTTTCCTCTGCGCTTAAATTGAAATTATGCTGACGGGTCCAAAAGGTAGGTCAGGAAATGGGCGGGAGTTAGTGTTTGCCTGTACCGAGTTTCAAACTTCTTTTTAATTTTCTCGTCTTGGAGAACATCCTTTAATTCCTCGTGAAGAGACTTCGATATTCCTACAGCTTCTGATATCACTGTTTCGTTTCTTTGAATTCTGTCCAGTGCCATGGAGATCGGTTTAAGGATTTGGGCCATGTGCTCTGAATTTCTTTTAATATTTAAATTGTTCACTTTCTGCTGTATTGTTTTGTCTATTTTTGACCGATGTTCTTCACATATTTTTACCAAAATTGGACAGTTTTTTACATATGAATTTAGGCATTCCACTACCGTGTTCCATCGCATTTCAGTGGGAATTTGAAGTGACTGACCACCTTCTTCGCGATATTTTGATGCGGCAAAATGATTGTTCCTGAATTATTTAACGATGGAGATAACTTGCTCTTTCACAGCTGCTACTTCAAGATCCTTATACAGCAGATGTAAAAGATGAGCAGAACAGCCGTATGTGAGAACATCAAGATCCTCTGATTCTCGTAGTTTTTTCCGCATTTTTGCCATATTAGCTGCATTGTCAGTTACAAAGCTAAACACAAAACACTTGGCTTCCTGTTCACAGTTTTTTTAAATGTATTTTGATGCCAATTCATAAAGATATTCCGAAGTATGCGGGTGACCTGATGTATCTACTGTTTCATAAAGAAACACTTCTGTGTTACAATTAACTGTTACACATACTATAGGTTCGTTATGTACATTGGATCACCCGTCCAAACTCATGGTAACGGTCTTACCAACAAGCTTTTCGAAACACTTACTTCTTTCGTCAAAATACACTTTTTCTAGGAAGGAACCACCAATATCTGCTCTCCTTGGAGGACTGTAACCTGGTCGTAAAAGTTCCACCAACTTCTTGAATTCAGCATGTTCAACACTTACGAATGAGGAGTTTGTTGCATGTGGCATATATATATAAAAGGTAAATTTAAGACAAATGAAGGAGAATAAAGGATAATACTTACAGCTTACTTTCGCATTAGATCACATATATTCACATGTACATATAAAAGTCACTATATTTCTGTCCTTTTCCCTCTGCATTTTCAACACATTTCCATCCACGATCCCATCTTGTACTTACACGCTATACAGTTATTATTATTTCAAGTTCCGGATATCTACGCGCTACAGCAGTCAGTTGTTCTCCAGTTTTGATACTTTGTCCACTACATGTCGCCACTGTCTCTTCAAACTTGTACTCTGTGAACACGTGAACTTCGCTCTCTTCCTTTCTACTTAAAAAAGTGTGAATACACGAAATATAGTGACTTTTTTTATGTGTGATCTAATGCGAAAGTAAGCTGTATTATCCTTTTTTCTCCTTCATTTGTCTTAAATTTACCTTAAATTGCCTTCCCGGCTTTCCTTTGTACTATATATATATATATCTTGCTACTTGTTCATCAATTTTCTCCTTTTGAGCAGGTGTTGTTTTTACCACATAATCACTTAACTGCGTTTCTCGGTTTTTTTCTTTTTTTTTCTTTTTACTTTTCGGTTCTTTCGGCTCTGTACGACTATCCCATGGTCTTTCTCGTGCACTTCCTTCCACACATTGAAGTACATGCACATCTTCACACCGTGCCGTTGATGCCACTGCCACATTGCCACTTTGAATTGAGACTGAAAAAAGAAAAAAAAATTGTTTTAGCTCCAATTTTCGAATTTTTCTCCTATATAATATGTACAGTTGGAGACAAGAAATGAAATGGACATTTTCAGAAAGCTATTTACCATTTATTGCAGGGTAAGTTGTTTAATTTTATATGGATTTTCATTCTTCTGTTTTAGGAACAGTGTTCTCTCTCCTAGCTCAGAGAAGACAGAGAACACTGAGCACCTCAAGAGAGCAGAATGGCAAAACTGGTTTGATCCTGATGTTCAGTAAGCATAGGGACTGCGTTACCTGGTTATATATGTGCGTCAGAAGTTTCTCTAAGTGACGAACTTGCGCAACGCGTCAAGTCACAGTAAATTGCCACTCTGGATCCCACCGTGGGGTCGCATAACGTATAAACTAAAAGTGTCGCATAACGTATAAACTAAAATCGTCTCATAACGTATAATAATTTATACCTTATGGGACACCATCGTTTTCAGTTATACGTTATGAGACAAACTCACTTTTATACACTGTAAGATTATACGCTATGAGACCCCGCGACACTAACAAGTGAGATCTGTTGTACAACGTATAAAGCTGGATTGGCGGGAAAATCGAATGTTGAAATCATCTCATAATGTATAAATGAATCGTTCGCATGGAACAGCTCCTGAAAGGATTCGTTCTTGATCTGGTTCTCCCTCGAATTCAGTGTTGCCAACCCCGGAGCACGTGAGGACCGTGTGGTGCTTGAAAATAGATCGTATTTTTCACCTCAGGACCGTACACTTTAATTATACATCAAGGTAGCACTTTACAACTTTGATTTACAAGTTATAGTTCTATTTGCTTATTAAAGTTTTAATTAAGGGTGTTTTAAAGTTCTTAACTTTATGTCCAGACAAGATTAGGCCACAAAATTTATGACGTGAAGCAAGCAATATGTGATATCATGAAATTAAGCTAAAATTGTGAAAGAAAAAAAAACTCCCAATTTGTTTTTTCTAGCAACGTTTGAAAATTAGGCCTCATTTTCAAGCCCGCTTGCTTTGCTTGCGATTAGGGTCAGTAACCAATGAGACACGTGGTGTTTTGTGGTGTAATTTTATTACGTGTTGTAACACGTGTTACAATTGGCTATTCACCCAAATCGCAAGCAATGCAAGCGGGCTTAGAAATGAGTTCTTAGGGCTGGTTTTCATGAAAGTTTGCGTGCGATTTGGGTGAGTAGTCAATTGAAATTCGTGCTTTATTGTAAGGTAAGTGTGACACGTGTTTGAATTGGCTATTCACCCAAATCGCACGAAAAGGAAGCAAGGTGCAAGTTCGCCCATCTTGTGATTTTCAGAGGTGGCAAAGATAAAGCGACAGTTTTCTATGATTTAGTAAAAGTTATGATTTACTAAAAGACATCATTAGGAAACGCAAGGTTAAAACAATTTATCGTTGTTGGATTAGCATTACCTGCTATGTGCTCAAAAGTTCAAAATTGTGTTTTTGGTGTCATTCGAAGGATAAACACACTCCCTTTCTTTGGAAATCACAGCTATGAGGAAATTTGCATAGTATTTCTGATCAGTATTTGTATCATTTTCGCAACCGTTCAGTAATTTTGATAGTAATTCTAGGAAATTCTAGTAATTCTACGAGGAAATCGGAATGCTGTCTGTTGACCAATACATTTGAATGAAATAGGAAAGGCTATCAAGAATCTAAAATCCAAAACGACAGTTGGATCTGATGGCGTACCATTCTATATAGTCCTATTGATATATTCAAATATCTCCTATTGATTGCATTCAACTTGGCGCTAAAAACATGTATTTTCCCTAACAAATGGATATCTGCTTTAGTTTGTCCTATACCTACCTATGACCAACGAGAAATTACCAATCACAGGGCTGTATCAATTTTCCCAGTCTCTACAAAAGTCCTTGAATAGATTGTATATCAACGAATTATTAATCATGTGAAGCCAGTTATCTCAACTAAACAACATGGCTTTGTTTCACAAAAATCCACGGTAATGAATCTAGCAATTGTTTCAAATTTTATTCCAAACTCGTTGGACGAGGAAAGCAAGTCAATGTGATTTATATTGACCTCGAAAAGGCGTTTGACAGGTAATCACAATGTATTACTAGGTAAATTAAATCAGAATCACTTCTCTCCATCCTCTGTTCTATTTAAGAGATACAAATCTGGTGAATATACAGTACTGTCAAGAGTACCGCAAGGCTCGAATCTTGGACCGTTGTTATTCCTCTTGTTCATTAATGAGCTACAGGAATTTATACAGGATAATGAAAAAATGCTTTTTGTGGATAACTTCAAAATATATGCTAAAATTAATTCCATGGAAGACGCCATAATACAGCATATTTTAGACAACTTGATTAACTAGTGCGCTATCGATCAACTTCCAGTCAATACGAAGTTTTACCATTCAGTAGAAATAAAACGATTTTATTATTAAATTCATAACTCATAAGTATGTACTCAGTAGGCCCGACGTAGTTCAGGATCTTGGTGTTATGTTTGACATGAAATTAACGTTTAACAGCCACATAACAAATATTACCAAGAGCAGGTAAATTAGTATGAGAAATAAAGGAATGAACGAATGAATTAATCAGTGAAAGTATGACGTTAAAAAGTTATAACGCTTACCTGTTGGTTATACGATTACCTTGCTACGTGGGTTTAAGTGGCATCCAAGCTTTTAAGTCCCCTTCAGGTTCATTTTCAAGGTACAAAGTTTAGGTGTAAATAGAGAGAGAAACAGAAGGATGGAGATGCCTAAAAACTTACCAATAATCAGTTTCCATTCTAGGTCTAGCATCGTAGTAAGCTTTGCATAATCAAAGTACGAGACCATTTGTGAAATAACTTGGATCCAGTGTTTTAGTAAGTTTTTAGCCATCTCTATCCTTCTGTTTCTCTTTTTATTTACTTCTATAAACTTTTAACCTTTAAAATGAACCGGGAGCGGGTTGCAGAGCTTGTACGCTACTTTAATCTACCAAGCGATGTCATCATAAAACCAATAAGTAAGCGTTATGATTGCATGACTCGTCCACGAGCGAAGTTGAAAACAGTTTTTGAAAATTTTTTATTGCTCATAACTCAGGATATAGAGAGTGTCCAAAAATGAGTGATCGGTTAAACTCGATTTTGCGTGTCACGGCTTACGGGGGACTGTAATACAAATTAAATATTTATTTTATAGTGTAATAAAAATAGTCTTGCTCAAAAAGCAGGGGTTAGGTTAGGTTGAAGCCTTTCACAGTCAAGAAATCGAATTTAACCGACCACTTGGTTGAACTCCACAATTTTGATTTCTCGACTTTGAAAGGCTTGAACCCAACCTAACTCCTGCTTTTTGAGCAAAACTATTTTATTACGCTATAAAATAAATATGTTAAATTGTATTACAGTCTCCCGTAAGCCGTAACACGCGAAGTCGAGTTTAACGGAGCACTCGGTTAAACTCGACTTCTACGAACAGTTTTAATATATAGCTGAAATTTTCATTTTTAGAATTTGTCCTGATTGAATAGAAAAAATAACAAGCGGTTTACTTTATTATTATTATCTACTATTGTCACTGCAATGACAGAAAAAAAATAATTCCTGTCATTTCCTTTTCTTGATAACGAGACTTCAATTTCACAAAAAAAAAAAATCCCTCAAATTTATCAAAATTTGATAGGTTGTATGTCAAAAGGAGAGGGTTGTATGTCAAAAGTCTTGTTATTATTATTATTATTATTGAAATTATTATTATTATTATTGAAATTAT
>JAGDQP010015830.1:0-13362 GCA_022664845.1 Lepisma saccharinum | reverse complement strand
ATTATTATTATTATTATTGAAATTATTATTATTATTATTGAAATTATTATTATTATTATTGTTATTATTGAAAGAAATAACAAACAGCTTGTTATTTCTTTCCATTCAATCAGGAAAAAATCTAAAAATGAAAATTTCAGCTATATTTTACAACTGTTTAAACCAACTTGACCGATAACCGTTTTGAGGCTAGAGCTTAAAGACATAGCTTTAAATATTCTCTTAGGTGTCTACATTTTAAATGTTTTTAATCATGCAAATATCAAACATCTCAACTGGCTGGTAAAATATGTGCAACTTTATGATTCGTTGTATTCCTAGAGCAGATAAAACTTAGAGGGAGTCCTACGTCATCAAAGGGAAGTCGTTTTTTATGTTCATGGCGGCTATGTTTGTAGGACCGGGTGCCAAAATTTCCCGCAAAAATAAACGCAATTTCATTGGTCAATGCCACAGATGTCCAAAGCGGACGGAGTCTGCTATTGTTCGACTAGTAAAGATGGAATTACAGGACAGCAAATATTTACATTGTATTTCTTTTATGTATTGGGAAGATTTATTTACAAAAGGCAAACACGATCGACGTTGGATTTGTGAAAGCAGATTCCAGGAATTCAGCAAGAGTGTACGAAGTGATGGGTGCAGAATTTTCCACTCGAAGTTATAATCATTTTTGAAGCAGAAATTAAGGGAGGAAACGAAGAGGTAAGGTCAATTAAATTTACTATCATAGCTGTCAAAGGGAAATTTTAAATATATGTTTTCCTGTATATACGATAATCTTTATATTATTACGGAATGTTCTCTCTAATTACGCACTTTAATTCAAGTTAATACGCCTTGTACTTTCTGAAATACGTTAATGCTTTCTGCAGAAGCAAAATCTATGTGTAGTTCGAAGGACAAAATAATTAGTTCAGTAAGGTGTTTGGAAAATAAATTTCAGATCTAATTTACACTACCCTATTTGTGATGAACCATGGTAGTATCCAAAGTACAGTCCACACTTCCCTTTTAGCGTGGTGGATACAAGCATAGCTTAACGCGTAGACGGTTCATAGTTCCGATTCATTGTTTCAAGTAGCGGGGAATGGAATCTGTGACAATTGGGAATATTTCTTCAGGGAGTTCAGGGCTACTCTGCAAACTTCAAAAACCTTGAAAGTTTGGTTAGGTAAGATTGGGTTAGTTTAACCTAGATTAAGTTATCTTTAACTGGGCTTAATGACTTTAATCTTTCGAAATCAGATCTGTAATACTGTATTGAACGTGGTAATTTGTCTTCCGAGGAAGTATCCAACGAGCATTTTAAATCAGTAAAGACAATTGATGTAAATGGTTGAAGCTATTTAATACTGATAAAGTACGGAAAGTGTAGTATTAATTAACTTAGGCCTAGTTTTTCATTGTCCAGTTATACTTGCAGTTAACTAACTGTTAGTTAAAGTTAACCTAAACTTTAATTTTGTTACTCGTTTTTCAATTGCCTTTTAACTGATGGTTAGTTAATTGGAGGTTAGTTAGAACCGAACTACAGTTGGCAATGGGATTCTACTATTTCGCCATCTAGAGAGTTTTTCAGGAATTACGAAAACAGTAGAATAGAGGATAGCACAGTGAATCACAAACAAAATACGTTCCAAATTAACTAGTTTCTGAATTAAGAAATATGAAGGTTAGATTGCATTAAGTGATATGCGGAATAAAGAAATTATGTAATAAACACATCTTTGAAGAGTGAGTTACTACCTAAAAAATACGTAGACGTGACGGTTGTAGATTGCTGGCCCGCATATTCTTATACACTCTGGAAAATAAGATATAAACTTCACATTGTGGCGCGCAGATTCCGCGCCATATGCACGCTCTATCCCACTTCTTCCCTTACATATAATTAATTACCAGGCGACCTGGTAGCCGTGTGCTTTGGGGCACTAAATCAGTGACTTGAAGATCCCGAGTTCGTATCCCGGCTGGGTATGGATGTTAATTTTAACTAGCTTCACATTCATAATCGTGACGGGCCGATTTCAAAGTTACTAAAATGGCACGGGCAAAATAAAGTTTACGAAGTTTTCTTGCAAATAATTACCAGAGATACACCTACTGGCAAACCGGATTCAAAACGTGCTACGTAAAGCTATATGCAATTATCATTTCGTTAAATGCGCAGTTGATCAACATGTAATACACATAACACAATGCGGAGTTATAGCGAAAGTTCGTGTTATGAATGACATATTTTACTACAAAAAACACGGATAGTATCTCGGTCAAGCAAAGAGGGTTAGTTAAAGTCAGGTTCGATATTTTTCATTATAGGCGATGTACATAGGGTTTAAGTCGTGCTGCCTGTGCTGGTTCTCCATCGCGTAAGAAGCTAAGTAATCACTAGCATTTTTCGCTATTTCACTTTCATTTCACACATTCATTACCCGAAACTGATATATTTGGGATTTCAACACTTCTAGGCACGTTGGGGAAGTTACTTCTCGTGTAAATTTTACTTTTTTTTTTTTTGCGGCCCTTGAACTAAAGCAAAGCGGAACTTATAGTCGAAGAGGAGAGGTACCTCTAGGAAAACGAGCGCGATTGCAAGCAAGAAATACAGCTATTGGAATTATTGAATTTTACAAATTTCTTCGGCTTATAGATGAGTTTTTCTCACTCGGATACAACTGAAAAGTAATTAAGATATTCAGTTTGGGAGTATATAGCTAAAATTGGTGCGTGTAAGTAGCATTTTGGAGTTTTTTTTTTATTGACTTCTTAAAAGCTTTAAAGTTGGGATATGCACCCGAGAATTTTGAGGGGTTACACCACCATTGAATGGTATAGGAGAATTCTGTAATTATATTCTTCATAGCACAATGATCGGAATACACACTACAGGTGGTCAGCGAAGTTAATGTACTTCAGGAAATTGAATGCTTTATTTTTTTTTATTTTTTTTGCTACCAGCAGCTCAAAAGGAGAAAGGAATATGATAAGGTATGAAGTGGAGTAATGTTTAATGATTTTATTTTATTTATTTATTTTTCATTATAGTTTTACGAATATTGATTTTTGCTTCATAATCATACGGATAAACTTCACTTTTGGAACCCCAGCGTCCGCCAGTTACTGATTAATGTGTACGCTTTACACTACTCATTCCCTTGTAAATAATTCACGAAGTGAGGTAATGGAATATTTAATCATCTTGAATCCATTAGGCTTATTTACTGGGTACACTTTACTTAATGTCTCGCAAAAAAAAATCTAAAATTTGTAACACAAATCTAACAAACATTTCCAACGTGAATGGAAGTGTTGAATTGCAAAATATAACGAAGTTTTGAGTAATGGAATTATGAAATGAGATTGAAAGAGCGAAAAGTACTTGGGACTATTCAGCTACTTGCGTGTCGGGGATGAGCATATGGAGTATGTGTTAAACGTCATGCGCAACTCGTATACCCCACAGAATAATCTAACCTGATTTAAATAATCGTATTCACTCACTCGACATGATGTCCAAGATTTTTGTAGCAAAATAGTATCATTCATAGGACGAAGTATCGCCATTAGAAGTCCCCCACTCCGCCATGTTCATGTGTTGACCAACTTAATTGAATATTTAACGAAATAATAGTGACACAATTTGCCGTGCCATTTTTCATTTTGCTAACTGTCACTAGGAGTTTATAGAAGCGCCAATAATAATTATTTGCAAGGTAATGTGTGATATAGTTTGTACACATGGGTCAATAACTTGTGGAAGCTGCGGGTCATCAAGAAAAGATTATCGTTTATGTTTTATTGTCTATTTTCATTATCATTTGATGAATATTATGAGTTTGTCTCGAATTCATACGGATATCCTTGACTTTCGGAACCACAGCTTCCATCAACTATTGATACATATGTACGCCCTACACTACTCATTCTCTTGTAAATAATTCACACACAACACCTAGCAACAACTAGCAATCCAAAAAGCGTTTTGAAATCATATGGGTCATTATTATTTCGTTAAATACGCACTCGAATTGATCAGCACGTACAAATATGGCGAGATGCGGAAGAATACGAAAGATCACACACTTCATGTTATGAATGACACGCATCTTGCTAGAAAAATTACGGACACATGTCGAGTAGTGAAGTCAAATGTTTTTAATTATACGCGATGCACTTGATTTTTAACATTCATTCAATATGCTCTTTCACAACTCGAAAGCTCATTTCCAGACACTTTTTTGCTCCTTCACATTTCCAATCCGTGACTCCAACCTTTGTTATATTTTCCGTTTCAATGTTTCAACACATTGAAATATTACATTCGTGCAAATTTTATATTCTTTGAAGCTCCAAAAGTAAAGTTTTCGCGTATTAACACCACACACTTCCAACATTCTTGTAACTTCTACATTTTGGGGAAGTATAAACACAACTTCATGCCCCGCCTAACACTAAACGAAAATTTTCGTACCGCACCTAACTGAATCTGAAGCAAAAAATGTAGAAAAAAAAACACGTGAAAATGTTAGTAAAGAACCGTGAAGTTCAATTTATGCGTTCTACTGCAATTGTATCACCCTCATCGGAAGAGAGTAAATCTGAAATCATATGCAACATCTTTCACAGGTGGCAATTACCTGCCAAACGGTTTTTAAACCTCTAGTTAACGTGCTAACTGGAAGAAGAAGTAGGGGTTAATTTAACTACCAGTTTGCTCAACTTAACTGTTGGTTATCTCTTAACTAGACATTGAAAAACGGGTAAACCACCAGTTAGAGTTTAACTGTTAGTTACTAGCTAACCTGAACTTTAACCAGACAATGAAAAACTAGCCCTTAGTGAATGACATAATAATTAGTGATGCATGAATAACGAATATCGGTATTGGAAGATCTAAGACTGTAGGGAAGTAATAAGGATAACATATAGCATTAAATCCAGTATACTACTGTTGATAGATATCACTTATATTCATTCACTATTCGACTGCATGTAGTGCCCTTGAAACTCGTAGGTAAGGATGAGAACTGCAATTTATAACAAATTGAACCTTTTCCGCGACAACGAATTTTACACTGGGAAACTATTTTGTTGAGAGAGGATAGTTCGCTGCACTTTAGATACTTCCCCGTATCGTTGAAAACAGTGAACATTAGATTAGGTTAGAGTGGATTATCTTAACTTATATTAATTAATTTAAGTAATCTTTAACTGATCTTAACGTCTCTAGTCCTTCGTAATCAGATCCGAAATAATGTGTTGAACATCGTGATTTCTCTTCCGTGGGAGTATCCAAAGAGCATCCGGTAGTATTAGTTTTCAACACACCAATGTTAAAAGAAAATGAAAGAAGCATATTTTCGTTTGTTGATAACATCGAAATGAAGTAGTATTTTATGATGAAGTATTTTAGAAATGGCATACTATGATGGGTAAAAGTCGAGTTTAACCGAGTACTCTACAAATCTATTATTTTTACAACAGTTTATGGGCTCAAATGTGCATATTTCAATTTTTGTTGATTATGATTCGCCATATATTTATGATTAAGTAGTGCCTGAAGCATATTACTTGTTTTGATTTCAAGAGCACATCAAATTTTTGAATTTGGAAATGTTCACACATTGTTAAGATAAGAGGAAATGATTTTTATGGGCAGTAACAGCACTACGGCTTACGCCCTTCCCGTCACACATTGTTATTTGATCTGTAATTATATGTTGACTTCATTCTTTTGAATTAAAAATAAATTAGAAGTTAAATTAGTGGTATTGACAATGATTTCGTTAAGATGTAGTTGAATCTTAGTAACAGCGAAGCTTAGGTTAGGTTGTTTATGTCTGAAGTACAGTGCGTTGAATTTAAAACCGGGCCCGAGGTACACTTTTAATTGCCTGTTTGATTGTTGTGTCAGTCTTTTATACTTGTAGCGGGAAGTAAGGGAGTACGAAGAACCAAGGTAAAGCGGTGCCCAGAATATTTTACAATTTTTTAAAAATATTTCAGTATAATATAGTTCCACTGTTCCTTGATAGAAAAACATAGACATCATAGTTTCAAATTAATTTTGAAAATTCACTAACAATGGAAAATGCCAGAGAATCGCCCTGAAACATTTAAAGTTATTCTGAAATATGCTGCTAGAAATTTTCCAAATAATATTTTACTTTAAACAATATTTAAGAGATGCTAAAGAAATTTTCGGTCCTGTTCTAGATTGGGGTGATGGGATATGCACGAAGTCAGATGTATGACCTGAAGATTCTCGACAAGGTGAAATAATTATGGTTTGGCACTGCCTTCAATTGACTGGAGATGACACCCCAAGAACTTTGCGTATATTTTAAAGTAGATTCCGAACAAATTACAGTAGATATGTGTGTTGTATGAATACGAAGTCGAGGCGATGGACGAAAACACTTATCCATTGGGTTTGTTTTTCGACTTCATTTCCAGTCAATGTTGACTTGGGTTTCATTTCCAGTAAAGCAGGTTGTACAGACAAACTAGTCAGCTGGCTCAATGGATATGTGCAGTAACGTTATTCACGAAAATGAGAATAATTCGTATTTCAAGAATATTCAAAAAAAAAAAGAACGTAAATTTCTCGATATTTTTGTTTTCCAACTTCATTGGTTATTGGAAAAACATCGTAGAATGATTTTGACGGAATACGTTAAGAGTAGAAAATAACTTGGTTTGCATAATTGTCTAATTATCAAAACTGTGAATCTGAGTAGGCATGTACTGGACCACCGTCCAGTTTAAAGGGTCAGACTGTGCCGCTCGTTGCTGACTGTGAATTTGTTTCACTCTTTGAAATCTTCGCAAGTGTAACCCACTGTCATGTTAACTAAAAAGCGTAATTCATTTTATCAGCAAAATCAGTTATGTTGACCTTGTTTTCCCCATGGGTCACATTATAATTTAGCACTATCTTTGCGGGCCAGAGCATCTTCTCACATAAATAGCATAGAAATCGAACGTTTGGTTTAAGGATAATCTAAAGCAACGATCTCCAACAAAAGATGTCAGTACTACCTCCGTATATGTCTGATGTTTCACTGTTACAGGAAATTTCATTGCTGCTCCTACATATTCAGTCCTAGAGAGTTATTGTGAGTGACACTTATTGCAAATGCTAACTTAATTTTAAAATATGGACACCCCTTCTACCCCTGTACTCTTCATATGTATTAACATTACCAATAACCCATGTTTGTCGTCAAAGAACCTTTTACACTGTAAAGCTAATAAAGATCTGCTTGAGAAGCTTGATAAATCAAGAACTGAGGTGATTTAATTCAAAATTAAAAACAATATTAAAAGCAACAGGATCGCTCGTCATTTACAAGAGCAGCAGTGAAAGGAAACCTTAGATTAGTTACATGGTATACATATTTTTTGCAACACGGAAATATAGAGTACACGCTATTTAACAAGGCGTTTTTTGGCTGGGATATTTGACAGGATACGTCATATCGCTTGATAGACAAAAATTATATTTTCTGATTATTTGAAAGGCATATTTTTGCTTATTGTAATTTGCAGACTACTTGTTTACAGTTTGCAAACCTTCGTAATTACAGTTGGACTAGCACACAATTTCTTTTGTTTTGTTTCTGGTCAAGAAAAAAATAACAGAAAATTCTTAATGCAATAACCAGTAAGGAAAGCAATAATAAAACACCTTTTACGATTTTTTTATTGTATTTGTATATACGCCAAATGCCTAAGTATATTTTGCGCCCCTGTACCGTAACTAGATACGTCTTAAGATGTTTATATTACAATGTTGTGTTCATATATTTTTCCTTGCATTTACACAGCTAATTGCATCAACATGTCAAGTTAATTTCCAGATTCAAATAATGATTACGTATAATGAGTTTTGTCCAACACCCATTTCGGCTCTGAAAACCTCACCGTCATCTCCTCCTCCTCTCTCTGGTATTTTAGAGGCTATGATATTTTATATAGGTACCATTCCAATATTCATCTGATAAAACTAACTAGGAAATTCCTAGTAAAAGCAACCAGATTCAGTTCAACTTATCAAGATTATTTTCCGTGGTTTTCCTGAACAGGTACAGCTGAAAGTGAGAAGTTGGAGGGATGACGTTCCTCGGCGAACACTCCTGGTATGAAGGGGAACGTTTTAATTAGGGCTTCGATTGAAAGTAATAGCATTGGTCTTTTGTGACTGAGGAAGCACATAGAAAACCAGATTTAAGATGGCTGACGTGATCAGGACTCGAACCCGCAATGCTTCTCTCATGGGACTTGTTTTGGTCTCGTGCCTCTAATAGCACTGTTTACAGGAGGGACGACCACTGGTACCTCTCGCTCGTGCTTCGCGTGTTTTCTTAAATCATAACGTGACAACAATTTTTTTACTCATTAACAATTTATTAAACCAAAAAGAAGTCTTTCTACAATGCGTTACAATGTGGATTACATCCAAACAGATAAAAAAAGGTAGAGAAAATATCGAGTGTTAAACATAACGAAAACTCCTTTTAATGTTAGGCGTGATCAAGTTATTGCAGTAATTAACAAATATCTTCTATAAATGTTATACACACGTTGGTGAAAGTGTAATTATCTCACCGTAGGACAATATAAACACGCAGGCCGGACTGGCTACTAGTTGTCCCCGGCGGCTGACATTCTTTATTATTTTGAGAACTGAAAAAACCCTCTCACAGGAAACCTGAGTACAGGATAAAGTTAAACTTATAAGCCATGTACAATGAAGTGTAAAACGATTCATGGCCATTTAACTCCTGTAGTAGTTTCAATGCACAAATCAGACATTGTTTACACTCGTGTCTTTTCTTCACACCTCAACAATTCTGTGAAGATATCATCAGTTTCATCCGTTGAAAGTATGTCAATTTTCTCTTGTTCTCTGTCGTTGCTCGGATCACAATCATCGTCAATGTTTCGTTCAGAATCAACTAATTTTTGAACTGTGTTGTAATTTTCATAATAGGTAGCAAACTGAATTAATTCTCGACACAGCTCAGTCCGATTGGTAACGGAAAGTTGAGCCAATTTTCGAAGCATAACATCGTCACGAGACATTCTGGTACTCCGAACGTTCTTGAAACTTTTTGGCTCGCTGTGCAATGCCTGTCATAAGTTCATCACTGAAGATAAATCGCTGTTTAATATTTTGTAATGCGGTGTCAGTGATAACAAAATAATCATCTCTTTCAAACCTCTTGGATGGTGTAGTGTCTTATCAGTCTCTCCTCATCAGCTGATGTGTGCCATAAAATCACTAGCGATGTTATGCAGTACTTCAAACCTGTCTCTTTTTTCAAGGAGTTGTCCTTACAAAGTATTTACCATTTGGCTTGCTGCCAGATAGCTGAGACCACTTGTCTGGAGGTACTTGGAAGTAGGAGTCGAAGCATTAAATAAGTCTCTATAAATGAAGGCAACCATAATGTTCTCAAACTTGTACCAGTTTTCAAGCAACGTATTTGCTGTGAATGTCACATCAGCTGCAAAATCATTACTATGTGAAATTGTGAAGAGTCAGAGTAACAGAGTAAAGAACTTGTTACAATCTTGGAATGGAACATTTAACTCATCGAAGATACTGTTCAGTGCGTTGTCCTTGCTTCACCAACGTGTCCAGTTAATCTTTTGAAGCCGGCGCAACAGTTGACGACCTTCAGTTGACTCCTTATTAACTGTAGTCCAAACCAACATGCGCTTAAGCGATTCTGAGATGAAAAACGCTGTCTTCTGCAGGAGACCCAGAAAATCCTTGGCCCTTTTATAACTTTCTGTCGAATTTGTAAGGACCAGGTTCAGTGCATGAGTACAACAATGAACATGTATCATTCCGTCATTATCCTTCTTAAGATGAGCTTGGAGACCGTTATATTGACCACTCATTTTTGCAGCTCCATCAAATGAACACGCAACAACTTGCTTCATGTTGATGTTATACTTCTGAAGCTCTTCTCGTACCTGGAGGTAAAGTGCTTCACCTGTTGTTTAATTTTCAACAGCCAGGTTTAATAATCTCACACAGACGCGACCATTAACCACGTATCTAACACAGACCGCTAGCTGGTCCAACACAGAAACATCTTGTGTGGAATTTTCTTCTATGCTGAAGATACCTGCCTGCTTGAGTTCACTTGCAATGTCGAGTTTAATTTGAAGGGCTAGATACTTTATAATTTTGTTGATGAACGACTTAGAGAGAAAGGTGATTAGGCTTCCTCGTCCTTGTGATCTAGAATGTCCTTCCTTGCGTTCTTTGCTTCTTTCAATAACCAATTCGACATGCGTCTTCAATATTTGGTCGTATTTAGAAACCAACATAACTAGTTCTAAGAAGCTGCCATGGTTGATGCACCTGTTGTTCAGATCTGCAGCATCTTCAATGGATCCTCTGTAAGTTAATCCTTGATTGCCGATGAACACGATTACATCAATTAACCTGTGGATCGATCACTTTCCTTCTGATTTTGATATCACTTCTGCGCTTTATTACCATGTTCTTATCGATCAGAGTTTCAATATTCCAGCTTTTACAAACTTGCATATAGGTTTTCACAGCACTGTCATGAACAACGGAAGATTCATGTTTATGAATATGCGTGTAATGATGTTTAATATCAACTCTAACTCCAGAGATGAATGGGCTTTCTCTGTCTGAAGCAAAGAGCATGCAGACACTGCAGTATATTTTCTTGGTTCCAAGGCAGTATGATAACCACTGACGAGGAACTGTGGTGTCATCGCGTAGGGGGCGTTTATACGTTCTGCTTGCCTTGAATGGAAGATCTGTGTCGATATTACTGGGCTGAACTGGATGATGTTTTATAAATTCAAGTTTTTCTGTAATTGATGCATTTCGGCGGAATAAATTTCCACAGTTCAGTAGGCACTACTTCCATGTCGTCACTTTCCTTTGGTGGATCAAAAACTTCGTCTACTGAGGTCTGATGACCTGTTGGCATCTGTTCGTTTGATTCTTCAAAGCTAACATTTTCAACTTTAAGACAAAACTATGTATTTCCATCATGACTTTCATTACGATCTGATGAAACCATGAGTTACGGCATAACCGAATGAGTCGCCGGGGACGTGAGTCTCAACAAAATTTTAATGAAACGCTCAAAGACCTTGATGTATGCAGATTGCCGCCGTGACTGTTCCAAAGAATATTAGTTGTCGCACACGTTTTCCAATTTTTTCCTCTTCCTCCTGACCTCCTTTCTTTATTAAAATTTTCATTTTGCCCCCTTTTGATTTGGCCCCTGTCTGGGCGGCGATCGCCGCCTAGCCACCTGGGCCAGTCCAGGCTTGTAAACACGTCATGAGCAACAATGCCTTCTGATTCTGAAGTTTTAGCCCTATAAAATACACAATTGAATTTATTTTCAAGAGATGCATCCAAGTGCACCTTCACTTTTGCAAGAATTTCGTTGACTAATTTTACAGGAATATGTGGTGCTGCACTGAGGTTTTTTCTTCACATTCCTCGCAGTATTTTTTTAACTTTTTCAACATCTAAAATTGAAAGATTATCTAAATTATAAATATCTACTACGATCAACTTGCTTTGTGTATTATAAACATTAAAATGGATATAGGAAATTACAATGTTATCTGCAGTTACAATAGAGATTCTGCAAGGGAGATTCTATTTTCAATTGGGGAGGGTAAAGTCAAAATTTGTAGAGTGGAAGTGCTGTTTTGCACGATTTCTATTTTTGACAAAAATAATTTTAAAGTTGGCGTACGGGCGAGAATTTGGGGGACAACCCTCACAGGGGGTCTGACAGAATCACTGAGTTAGAATGTCATGTGTAGGTAGTTACAGTAAATATGGTGGCTGACATAATCCGAGAATAAAAAAAACACTACTTAACAGGGAAGGTACTCGCCTGTATTGGTCTGACTCGATTGTTTTGATCAACTGTCGTGTTTGTTTCTGCTGATAAGGGACAGGCAAAGAAAATGAAGTAACAGCCTTTTTCTCTCGCTGTGCTGTTGTTTATATCCTTCGCGACGTTCGGAAAAAAGTAGTAGATAAAAGTAGCTGTTACTTTTCGTCAGTCGTAGCAGTGATAGCAATTCAGCCAAAGTAGCAGTGAAAAAGTAGCTGCTACGCTATTTTGTGCCCATCCCCAATGCAGTGAAAGAACATTAAAACATGCGCAGAAAGGATTTAATCGCAGCACTGAATAAGGGCGAAAACGTAAGACACGGAACCTCAGTGGTCAAGTACAATTCAGGGCTTATTCAGTTCAAGAGGCTAGCAAAAGCTTAATCCTACCTCATTCTTAAACATTCACTTCTCCCTGTCTGAACTCACTAGACCGCAACACACGGATACATTAAAGAACACCAAGTAGTAGATCCAACTATTGGCATCTCAGATTGGAATTCTATAATCGACACTGCATATCAAAGTTCCGTTTTAAGGTGCTTTATACACTTGCCCAAAACCTGCATGCAACTAAACCTCGTTCGTCATACGATTATAACCTTGTATTCTCAAATCACTGAACCGAAAGCAAATATTGTTAAGGAAATTTAGTTTCGAAATACCAAAATCGCAATAAAAATAATTTCACAAAATTACGAAGATGTCTTCCTTCACTAACGTATCCAGGATCATTCAATCATAGACGAAATATGTTCCAAGATTTCAAATTGTTATTTCTCAGCTAACCAGGTAGCGGCGAAGATACTTTTTGGATTTAAACAAGATACGTATGCTCATTACCTGTCAGGCAACTGAATACCATGTAACAATAATGCGAATACTTTTAATAAGAATTTAATTTTTGGAAATTAGTGTTCAGTTGCCTACCTTCACTCCTTAGCCATATTGACGTATTCTGCTGAACAAGGACACGCCCTACGATGATGATCGAAATAAGCGTCAAACAATACTGTTAACAGATCCTGATTTCTAACCAGAAATACCAAAATTCTCACATTTTAGCGCTCTATAGAAAAGAATCACATAACTGAAATGAATAATTGATTCCCGACCAATGATAAAGGAGGACACTGTGTATGAAATCGGTTGAGATCAGCACAGTAAATATCCTTCCCTTTTGAAGCTCAATATAAACGAAACAAAACTGTCTAAAATAAAATGCAATGGAACGGAGCTTCAAGGTCGTTACAATGTTTTGGTTTACATGATAAATACTGACTATTTTGATGCACAGAACATATTATTGAGCTACTGAAAAGTTTCTATGTTAAACCCGTATGTTAATAAAAGCCCATATTGACAACATGGTATTATTTATACTTTAGCTTACGTCGGGCATGATTTTTCGGAACGAAATAAGTCACATGTTCATGAAT